>JAKUAJ010000089.1:40100-79127 GCA_030562865.1 Kodamaea lidongshanica (nom. inval.)
TACATTGATAGAGAACATGAATGATTAATAAGAAAATGTGAGAAATGAGTTGCGAACGACGACGAGCGAAGCGAGTGAGAGAGTGAGCAGTGAACTTTTCGCTCGTTTGTAGAGCAGTAGACGAGCGTAGCGAGTGAGTGAGTTATTGAGTGAGTGAGTGAGTGAGTGAGTGAGTGAGTGAGTGAGTGAGTGAGTGAGTGAGTGAGTGAGTGAGTGAGTGAGTGAGTGAGTGAGTGAGTGAGTGAGTGAGTGAGTGAGTGAGGTTTGTTCCATCAAACCTATGCTGACAATATTAATGAACGAGCGATACGAGTGAGTGAGTTTGGGAGTTGGAGTTTGGGAGTTGGAATTTGATAGTTGGAGTTTGATAGCTGGAGTTTGATAGTTGGAGTTTGATAGTTGGAGTTTGATAGTTGAAGTTTGAACGCTTTTGGAGTCATGTCAATTTTATACTCAGCTTGTTTGGATGAGCTCAGGAGTTATGTGAAACTTGTTATGATGCGTGACATTCAATTTCATTTCATCAAATGAATGTTTAAACTTTGACATTGAAAGGGTATGAGTAGGCAATCTTGACATTTCAAGTTTTTTCAAGCAGTCATGAGAGTCGCTTCGATCAAGGGTAGGCCGTTAGTCTACACCAGAGATGAAAATCGCTTCGCGTTAGTCTACACCAAAATTGAAAGTTGCTTCGCTCCTCATGTGTTTTATTCTTTAATAGATTGATGATTGTACATTAACTGTATTTGAATATTTATAAAGCCCATAATTAGTAGCCAGGAAATTACCACTAGACATGAAATCTCCAACTGAGTCCCTATTTACTAAATGCACTAACATTCATTCTTTAATCTTGCTCTTTGCTTAATATCTTGTTATCAAGCTTTCTTTTCTTAATACTACATTTTGCTCATTAAGTTTAATATATGTAAAATCTTCCATAAATAAAGCATCTGGTGGTGGCAAGCTAGAATCCACAATGCTGCAAAAGAGTAGTTTGGATTCTGAGGATTGAATAATGTAAAGTCATTGTAGATAAATTGTTGCGATTCCGGCCACTTTCTTCATATATGACTATGTTCTCTTGTTAGAATGTGTCTTTTCATTTCCATACTTGACTGTGTCCTCCTATTGTTGTTCTCGATTGGATGTAAATTTCGTAAAAACGTTGATATCGAGACTTTGGCTACGAAATGGCTACGAAATGGATACGAAATGGCTATGAAATGGCTACGAAATGGCTACGAAATAACTGCAAAATGACTGCAAAATGACTGCAAAATGACTGCGAAATGACTGCGAAATGGCTACGAAATGACTGCAAAATGGCTACGAAATGACTGCGAAATGGCTACGAAATGACTGCGAAATGGCTACGAAATGGCTACGAAATGGCTACGAAATGGCTACGAAATGGCTACGAAATGACTGCAAAATGACTGCAAAATGACTTCAAAATGACTACGAAATGACTACGAAATGACTGCAAAATGACTGCGAATATTTACCTCGAATTCGCTACTCACTCACTCACTCACTTCGCTCTTTCGTTTTGTATGAATTTTCTTGAGGTTGCCCAAAGTCTCCAAAGAGCAAACTGTATAGTGCAATGTATATGACATTCATGATAACTTACATCTCATTAACACAAGATTACTAAACTACTCGAAAATAACCTTTAAACATTACAATTAGCTAATATAACCTCTAAAGATCCGTACCGCAATCATCTAGCAAGTCCATACCACCACTAATATGGCAAACCACGCAAAGCATGATGGTGATGAACATATTCTTGGTCTTATACTCCATTGAATGTAAAAAACTTCAACATGCTCAATAAAATTGGGTGTGAATGGGAATGTAATGATGATATTAATGAAATATCACCACTTATCAAACACCCTGCATAGTGTATTAACGTCCCGAATCAAGTTTAGCCAAAGTTACTTGCCAGGTGTGGCAGCAGTTGTCATATTATCTGTCGCTTCGCAACAGTTGTCATCTTATCTTTGTCGCTTCGCTCCAGAGCTGCTTCGCAGCATTTGTCATCGTATCTTTGTCGCTTCGCTCCAGAGCTGCTTCGCAGCATTTATCATCTTATCTTTGTCGCTTCGCTCCAGAGCTGCTTCGCAGCATTTATCATCGTATCTTTGTCGCTTCGCTCCAGAGCTGCTTCGCAGCAGTTGTCATCGTATCTTTGTCGCTTCGCTCCAGAGCTGCTTCGCAGCAGTTGCCATCTTATCTTTGTCGCTTCGCTCCAGAGCTGCTTCGCAGCAGTTGTCATCTTATCTTTGTCGCGTCATTTATTAATCAATATATACTGATATGTCCATCTATTGATATTCACCTCATTCTAATTAGCACCTAGTGTAGAAATCCCATAACCATTGTAAAGACTCTTGTATCAATGGATGTGAGCAAACCTCATCAAATAATATTAGCCATTGATACAATCTGAACCAGCGAGATGCAAAAAGTAATCACCTCCACTGATCACCTTCACTCATCATCACTATCCTCATCAACAGTAACAACAGTCTTTCGTCTTTGGAAATCCTTTATATGTGCCCGAGTCATGGCATCACTTATATTAGTCAAGGTTGTTCTTCTTCTGGATAATGACCCACCCATATCTTCAATTGAATTTGAACTTGAAGAGTGTTGTAAAATTTGTGAAATATTTGGTGACTCATTCACATACCTTAAATGAACCAATTTTTTAATAGCTTTTTCAACCCTATCACTAATTGGATAAGGTAATGGAGAGTCTTTAGAAGCTCTAAATAAGATAACGTTAGTACAATGTTCATTTTCCAATCTGAAAAAAATCCATAAAAATCTTCTCAAAATTTCAGCCATTGCTATACCAAAACTTGTTATAGCCAGCTGTTGGATTTGACTTGTAAAAAACGCATAAAATATCCATTGGAAGCGTAGGATCACATCCACCACAATAGCAATATAATAATAAGCAGGGTTTTTAAAGAAAAGGTTATCCCTTAAATATAAATTCTTTGAAGATCTTTGAAATAAAGACCAATCCATCATTATATCCCAAGTTGCTGAATATATAGAATTTATACAAGCAAAAACGATGAATACAGCTCGATGAGATCTTGTTCGATTGATACGATAAACACTCAAAAGAACGTAATAAATAGTTGAAACTCCATATTTGGACATATTTGCTAAATGTGGAAACCAATCACCAGTATCCATAAAACGTCTGATACATTGTAATAATCTAAAAATACTTGGTAATGCACTGAAAAATCCCATAACTCTAGACTTTGAAGATCCGCATACATTATCATTAGCCAGACCATCTCCAACTAAGCCATTCCATTTGTTTGCATACAAGCAAAAGAAAAATGAAAGATTTCCCATAGTGTAGGTGAGTGAACAAAGAATATCACCCAAGAAAAAGTCTCTGAATTCAACAGGGTAGAAGCCCGAGAGTAATATTCTCCACAATGCAATTTGAAGCCATCTTCTACTAGGCCCATAGAATTGGTTTCCGGGCCATAAAAATACCCCCAAGCCAATTCCGAAATAGATCCAAGGCCAGTCTCTACCCGGAAATTGATCAGGCCAGAAATCATTCAAACTGAACCATATCAATACAGAGAGTATAGCCAATGAAGCCGATGGGAGTACGAAAAACTGATGGTAGTTGAGTGCTGTGGAAAGGTTGAATTCAAAAATGAATTTGTAGTTGATTTTGAACTTTTCAAAAACCATCAAATTAATGCCGAATAAGAGGGCAATGGTATTCAAAAGTATAAATCCGGCCCATATTTGTAAAAGAAGTTTTCCTTCGGGTGTTTCCCCAGATAAGGCCTTGGAGACCCCTGAGTAGATGCCTAGAACTAACAAGGGAAGTGCGAAACCAAGCATCATACCACTGGAGAACATTGCCAGGTAGAAGGAAGGTTTCCTGAGTTCGTTATCATGCAAGGCGTAGGCGATACTTTTCAACTTTTCCAACGAGTGTTTTCTGTCTGTGGTTTCCGGGTCATAGAACACAATGAACAACTCTTCCACGTGGCTGATGAGTTTTTCCACCAAGTCGCTTGTTTGGAAGTATGCCGAGGTGTCCAACTTGTGCATGAAGTCCTCTTCGATGGAGGACCCGGTCACCTTATCGTACTTTTTGGTGATTTTCCGGAATGCGGTTCGGTTCAAGACTTTGTATGACTTGATGAGCGAGAGAGCGCGGTAGTGTTCTAGAACGGCCTCTTTGAGCTGTTTACGAGCGTATAGGTACGGCACTCCGAATTGAGATTTCTTGGTGACGTAGTCTCGTCTTTGAGTATGCTTATTTGGAGGGGTATTCACGGGGTAGTTTGGATGAGATTTCTGTGAGTTATCCGAATCTGAATCATTACTTGAAAGTTCGCTTTGATTGTAGTTGGACTTGCGACCATTTCTAACTTGGTTCTCCATACTGATTGGGTCCATTTCCCTTGATTCTTCCTGATGATGACCTTTACTAAAGAATTTAAACGAAGGTAACGAGGGGAGTTCAAACTTGTTGATGAAGGTAAAGACATTTTTGGTATGATATGCCAAGTCATTCATATTGGGAAGTGGTTGCTGATGATGATGATGATCATTATGAAGAGTGGACTCCTTGACAATCATAGCTTTATGGTCACGAAGCTGATAAAGTTGATCTTGTAAAAGTAGAAATCTTGAGTACACTTCCTCCTCTTTCTCTTTGAAAAACAAGTCCACCTTGTTCATTTCATCGTCAAGCCATTGAAGAAAGTTTTCTTGGGACTCCTGGTACTCGGCCTTGGAATCCTTGAACGAGGAGCGTGTGAAAATGGAAGGTCTTCTCCTGGATGGAGGTGGCTCATTAGTGTTATAATTGGCTTGGTCCTGACCAAGTAAAGGGGTGTGCTCTCTAGGGAAGGAATTGAATGTATCTTTTGAAGATTTGACCTTTTTGATCATTTTCTTACCGATCTTGTAATCAACATAGAGGTCTTTCCATTCTGGAACGAGTCCTTCACTGAGTGACTCTCCGAATTTCATACAACGTGGGTGATAATTTGCGAAAACGAATAGTGCTGCGAATAACGAATAGTGCTGCGAAGCAGTACTATGAGTAATATACAATACAAATGGTATTGCGAAAATAACCATCGAAGCGAGTTTTCACTCATTTGTTGGTTCTACCTGAGAATTTGGGTACAGTTAATCAGAGTAGATGATTAGATGATAATTGAACTATTGATTGTATGAATGATAAGAGGATAATTATATATGATTTTAGTAATAGTGTAGTACAAATAGATTATAGTATATACATAATATGTTAATCTAAAGACTGGACATAATAAAGACGAAAGTGTATAGTATTACATAATAAGAGTATGTACATGATGATTAGACGATATAAATAAAAAGTGTACACGAACTATAAATAATAGTGTACAAGTAGACTATACTGCTTGGAGCATTTAACAACCACGCTATACATATAAACAACCAATAAATAATATCTTGGCTTGTCTCGCTTCGCAATACCCATTGATAAAACCTAGACGTCCAAACTTCACTATTCACTCAAACTAACAATAACCCATCCTCTTTGCAAATACTTGGACTCAACACAATCCAGTGCAAAAAATCAATTTTTGCATCAAGTAGATTCCATATCCTCACAAATTCATTATCAACGCTTTGGTTTCATTCGGCTCGCTCTGTCTCATTCGGCTCGCTCTGTTTCATTCGACTCGCTCTGTTTCATTCGGCTCGCTCTGTCTCATCCAGCTCACTCTGTCTCATTCGGCTCGCTCTGTCTCATCCAGCTCACTCTGTCTCATCCGGCTCACTCTGTCTCATTCGGCTCACTCTATCTCATTCGGCTCGCTCTGTCTCATCATATCTAACATACAAGGCATCAATAAAGTGCGGGTGTTTAATTCCAGGACCCTTTGCCTTGCGGAACCCATCAACAGCCTCCTTGACACTCCATCCCATTCTCTCAATCAAGTAACATGAAATAAGAAATCCCGTACGGTTGAAACCATAATGACAATGCACTCCAATGAGTGAGTTTTGCTCTGTGGAAGATGCCAAAATATCATCCACCAAATGAATAAACCGTCTAACTGCCCCTGAATCCGGAACCACCTTTGAGACAGTTGGACATTTATGGTACTTGATGTGTGTGAATGATTTGGGACTATATGGAGGTATATCTGCTGAAATATCAATGATAGCTATTAATTTGCCACTTATTGGGGCTTTACCAGTTATTGGAGCTTCGCCAGTTATTGTGGCTTCACCAGTTATTGGAGCTTCACCAGTTATTATGGCTTTGCCACCTGTCAAAGCCTCTTGGGTTTGGTTTCCATAAAACCTTTGCTCCAAAGTCAATGGCAGATGAATTGGATCATTTTCACGTAAAGTCTTCATTGCTAAAAATGGAGATATTTCTTGATTCAGAGCTTGCTCATTCAAAAATCTAGTAATATTCAAAGATACAGGTTCAAGCTTCAGCCATTTCAGATAGTTTTTTAACCCCCATTTATCTCCGGATATATCAGCCTTGACCTTGAGAACCCACAGGGGAGATAAATGAAGTCTCTCTGGAAGGTTCATCTCCAAGTGGTTAAGGATCATGCCACTGACAAACTCTGGTTTGGAGAGGAAGATGGAATGACCCACGTTGCTGACTCGTACTACACACACGTTTTTCCTGTTGAAGACGTT
Source organism: Kodamaea lidongshanica (nom. inval.) (assembly GCA_030562865.1). Classification (NCBI taxonomy): domain Eukaryota; kingdom Fungi; phylum Ascomycota; class Pichiomycetes; order Serinales; family Debaryomycetaceae; genus Kodamaea; species Kodamaea lidongshanica (nom. inval.). The sequence continues at coordinate 46,830 of JAKUAJ010000089.1, forward strand.
TGTTGTGACATCGTCGATGTGGTCCACGATTTTGATTGGGGTTACTTTGTCATCGATTCCCCCTATGACCAATGTCTTTTGGTACACGTTCTTGTCCAGAGGGTTGTCGTTAAAGTTGTTGATTGCGTGGATCAACTGGGAGTATTTAGCTTCGTTGAACCCGTAGATGTACCTTAATACCATGTTTGAGTTTACATCAAGGTTCCAACGCAACTGTCTGGCTTTGACAAAATTATTTTTACCCAAGTTATGTCTGTCTTGATGACCGAGTTGTCGGAGCACGCTGTTACTCTCTAAACCGGCCAATTTATCCCATATACGGAACCAATTGAATAGAAACGGAAAGTATGTAAAGAATCGAAGTACATGACGAAGTGGAGGTTTGGGAGGAGAAGACGATTCTTGGACATCATTATGTAAAGGTGGTGGGTTAAGCAAAATCAACCCTTCGACGGTGTTTTTTGGTAGTTTGGATGCTAATTTTATAGATAAAGCAGTACCCATGGAATGACCGATTAAAATGATCTTTTTATTTGTAGGAATTTGTTGTTGAATAAACTCATAGAGGATGTTAACAATGTTTTCGGTCTTGAAATCACTCCATTTCATCTTCTTAACACTTGATGATATCAAATGTTCTTCTTGCTTACTGAATTTCGTCTCATGCTTGGTATCGTCTCGGAACTCACTCCGGGTCATACCAAATCCAGGCAAGTCAAGGGATATGATCTCGGCACATTGAGCCAACAACCCCATCACCGGCTCAAATTGAGACATTTGACCTCCAAGTCCATGTACAAAAACAAGGATGGGCAGCTCATTCAAGGCTTGTTTAACCTCTTCAGTCATATCATTCTTGGAAAAGTTCACCAAAGGATGTGGAATATGAAGACTGGCTACATGAACGGAATCCACACTGATGTCGTTTTGTTTGGTCAAGTTGATCTTGACCACCAGAGTGTATTTGGCTGTCAATGAACTGTCATTGGGCTCTGTCAACGCCACGTAGGAGTCCACTGGGTTTCGGTACCCTAGCAATGCTATCTTTATAAACTGCCATACCTTTGAGGGGAGCCAGGATGTGGCTTGGAGTTGGGTTGTGGATAGGTGTTGGAGGGTTTCGGGCAGGAGGGTATTGGAGGGTTTTTGGTGCATAACGAATGAACGAACGAACGAACGAACAAACGAACGAGCGAACGAGCGGAGCGAGTGAGTGAGTGAGTGAGTGAGTGAGTGAGTGATTACGTAAATATATAAAGAGAAGAGATGCGATAAAGGAAATAATCTAATTGAGTAGAGTAATTGATAGTGTGTGTGTAATTGATAGTGAGTGTGTAATTGATAGTATAATTGATAGTGAATAGTATAATTGATAGTGTAATCAAATCATATCAATATCATATAAACACCATATCACTATCATATCATTATCATATCAACATCACATCATTATCATATCATTATCATATCTTTATCATATCAATACCACAAAGTATAATCACATGTTAAAACATTCCATATCCATATCTTCCCATTACATCACCTGACATGCACACTTGTAATCTATTGTTGCAGCCACTTTGTTATCGGAGAGCATTGTGCGAATAACATTACTGTACGTTGCAAATTTGTTCAATACTTAGCAATTGACGAAGAGGATATTTGATCATAAATAAGTGTAAAGTAGTTTTAGTGATGATAACTGTGGGTGTATTTCTTCTTCATTTGGTTATACCTATTGGCTGTACTTTATTTGGGTATACTTTTTCTTCATTTTCATAGTATATTCGTCACTTTTATTGTATATTCGTCACTTTGATAACACTTGACAAAAATCCACCCATTCAATAACAAAATTCAAAACCGTCACTTCGCTCAACCTTCTTCAAATATTCACAAATCATTAAAATCACCCTCCCAATCCTTTAGTTTCGATACAAATTCACATAAAATTCACATAAAATTCATCAAAAACGATCAAAAAAAATGCATCACCTTTGAACCTTGCGAATAACCACTTTTGGTATCGTTACCTATCCAACCCGAAGCTTTTTATCAAAGCTTTAATGTGAATAAAACATTCATTACCCCATACAAATCACACAAACTTTCACAAGTCTTCCAGTCCACACCAATCGTCTTGAGACACTCTTTCAACTACAAGTATCTAGTCTTGTCTTCAGAAGCTTCGCTATACACTTTCAACTATATTCTTGAGAAGCATCACTACATTCTGTACTGCTTCAGATTACACTTATTCTGCACTGCTTCAGATCACATATCACACAATTCTGACCTTTCCATGTTTATCCTTCATATTGGAGCTGGCAAGCACTCCCATTCCCGACAAAAGTCATATAAAAAACTCATCAAGAAAGCCTTAAAATCAAGCAACTATGCACAAATGACTCAAATCATTGAGCTGTCTCCCTTGACCAATACCGGGTACGGCTCTGCTCTCAATTTGGCCGGATGCGTGGAGTGCGATGCCAGTGAGATAATTCTCCAAAACAATCACTTATGTTATCGGAGTTTGGTTGGGATCGATGACTCAATTCATCCTTTACTGTTAACCAATAAAGTGTATGAAGAGCTTGTGAGCCAATTCAACTCAAACTCTTATGGTCTATCCGAACCCATAATGCTCAACTATACCCTGCTCAAGAACCTGGGGTTGATGACCCCTACACATGGTGATATTGTGATACTGAAACTGGCTCAACAAATGTATAATCAGTATAAAAATGAGCTCCAAAACTTGGTTGGAACTGTACCCTCACAAAAGGTGGATGTCTCAGATACCATAGGAGTGATCCAATTGGACCAAAATTCCATTCGAATAGGTTGCTCTTCCGGTGGTAATCTATTTAAGCTCCCGGGGCGTATTGGATGTGCAGGAGTGATCGGAGCCTCCATAGATGTGAAAGTGAGGCCGGGTTTCCGCCTTATGTGTATGTGTTCTGGGAATGGGGAAGATATCATGAGTATGAAATTGTCCAATTTCATTGTCAACAATTTTGACCCTGAAAATGAAGACTACGGACAATCTCTACATTGCTTGGTTTTACAGGCAGCTTCAAAGCACTCAATGAAGGCTGTCAATTCTCAAGGTGAGCAAATCATATACGTCGGCGTGATTTTGGTTGTTTCCAGCCCAGATGCAACGTGTATAGTTTATTGTCACAGCACCGAGTCTTTTTATTTTGGATACAAGGGTTTAAGCGAAAAGGTTGTTCTTAGTTGTCTTGGGGATGAATCCAAGGCTGGGGAGGTTTTTGCGTATGGTGAGTTTAGAGAGAGGGCACAGCAAATGATGACGTGAGTTGTTTTTGGGTATGGTGAGTTTAGAGAGAGGGCACTGCAAATGATGACGTGAGTGGTGTATGGTGAGTTTCGAGAGAGGGCACAATGAATGATGACGTGAGTGGTGTATGGTGAGTTTAGAGAGAAGGCACAATGAATAACTTGATTAGGTAAAGGGGTTGAAATTGAGTTGGAGGTGATTGGAAATGCATCAGGTTGGGTTTGAACTGATTAAAATTAATATTTCATGTTCATGATTCTTATAACTTGATCACATCAGGCTTGACACGCATTCTTATACACTAGTTAGAGTGAAATTAGATATAAATTGATACAACATAATTGTATGTAATCTCTTTCAATGTACAGGAGGTGATACAGGTGGTTTACTTTTAATGTACAGGTGGTTTACTTTCAATGTATAGGATTGGTTTAACATTGAAATGTCTGGCATATCGCGAAAATTGAGTGAGGATGTGTGAGAATGTGAGGTTCAATGGGGTTAAAAAAATTAGTTAACAAGCATTTATAGTCATTACACAATGATAAGCGAAGTACAAGTTGCCTCAAACTTACTATGTAACATTAACAAACGTCACTAGGTATAAAGTAAAAGTTGCCTATAAAACTTGTAACATTAACAAACGTCACTAGGTATAAAGTAAAAGTTGCCTATAAAACTTGTAACATTAACAAAAGTCACTAGGTATAAAGTAAAAGTTGCTGCGCAACTTTAAATACATGTTTCAGCTACGCAACATGCTTCGCATGTTGCTTACGATTAAGTCTACACCCTAAAACCTTCAGCTGTATTCACAAATTATTAAATACACACGTCATTAACGAGAAGTAGCTTGAACCTTTTGGAAAGCACCCTTCTTTTGGAACTTGTGGATACCAACGTTAGCACCTGCAGCAGCAGACTTGGCCTTTTCAGCCTTTCTAGCAGCCTTGTCAGTCTTCTTGGCTTCCTTGTCCTTGGCCAACTTGGAGTCTCTAGCAGCCTTTCTTTCAGCTGGCTTTTGGTTTCTTCTTTCCTTAATCAATTCTAAAGAAGCACCAACAATAGCTCTTTGACTCTTAACAGTCTTCTTAGATCTCTTCTTAGCGGATTCTTCAGAGATACCCTTCTTGTGTTGTCTTCTGTACAAAACAGTCCAAGAGATTCTTCTTGGGTTCTTTCTTTGGTGGAAGAGAGAAGCAGACTTGGAGGATTGGAATCTGAAAACCTTGGAGTCACCTCTGACAAACAAAGTACCTCTACCTGGGTAGATTTTAGCACCAGAGAAGGAATCAATTTCGATCTTCATTTTTTAACTAGTGGTGGTTAGTATTATTAAATCATCTCTATATTTTAGTCTCACTTACCTATTACTTGGTTAAGTCCTGAGTACTTGTCAAAGCTAAATTAAGCAAAAACTTTTTTCGGGAAAACTTTTCCACATTTCGGGAGCTCTTTCCTGCACTTTGCCTCCCGACCCTCGAAAAAATTTGGCCCGGGTCATGTGAGACGTTAGGGCTTGGACGGTACTCTCCTCTCCACTGCGCACGTGATACAAGTGACCAACTATCGGGTTAGAGATATCTCGAAAAATTTTCAGGTCGTACGCACGGTATATAAATCGAGCAAATCCCTTGTAACTAAAAATCATTATTAAGACCGGAGTGTACTAATACATATACAACAAACGCAGAGATGGTCCGTATAAAAATATCAAGCCGTCGCTTGACTTGCTGGTGATTTGTATCTGGAGACCCAGATCACTCAGCATGTTTAGCGACGGCAATCACATTCACTTCATACTAACAGTTAACAGGCCCCAAAGAACAAGAACCAAGAATCTATCAACCAAAAGTTGGGTTTAGTTATCAAGTCTGGTAAGTACACCTTGGGTTACAAGTCCGTTGTCAAGTCCTTGAGAAACGGTAAGGCCAAGTTGGTTATCATTGCTGGTAACACCCCAGTCTTGAGAAAGTCTGAATTGGAATACTACGCCATGTTGTCCAAGACCCCATTGTACTACTTCCAAGGTGGTAACAACGAATTGGGTACTGCTTGTGGTAAGTTGTTCAGAGTTGGTGTCTTGTCCGTTTTGGATGCTGGTGACTCTGACATCTTGACCACCATTGCTTAATCTTGTATAATAATATAGATTTTTCAATTTAATGTAGGTGATGCGAACGAGCCGAGCGAAGCGAGGCGAGTGAAGCAAATCATTAGTATGATGAATGGTATTGAATACGTTGATTATAACTATGAATTAAATACGATGATTTCCATACTAATAAATATTTGATTACGACTTTGGATGGCATTTCTCAAGTAGTGCGGCCTCGATATGCAAATGATTGCTTCGCGACGAATCAACAGATTAACTATAGTCACAATACACATAGTGCAATGTAACTTGTCAGACAGCCGATGACGAACAAAACCACTTGCTGTTATGGCTACTGATTCGTCATGATATTCAAATGTCCCAAATCATTTCTATTCCAAATTTGTATTCTCTTGCACATCCACCTCTTAACCTAGCCAAACCTGTTGATACTGAACAAAAATTACGAGTGAACATCTAAATCAACCGACAAAGCACTAGTTTGTACAAAGATTGTTTTGCCGTACCAACTTGTCATATGTGTATAATCATTCTTGGGTGTGATGTTGATTGTCAGTTAACGTGTTTTCCAGTCAGTTGGCCGTCTGTGTGCAGGAGTGACAACTCTAGTGCGGCTCGACAATCAGGACTCAACTTTTGGCAATATAGCTGAGCAAATAGTTTACGAATCAACTTTTAGTCGAGAAATAGCTGAGCTGGTTGGGAATTATAAGCAAACTTGAAGTTAGGCTCCAGAACCATCAAATTTTCACACTCATGTAAACGTATATATCGTTGTTGGTGTAGTTTGTTTTTAGCCCCTCTCCAAGGAGCCATCTTCTGTATGTATCATCCATTTGTATGTCCAAACAAGTCATCTGTATGTATCTTCTGTATGTTCTCTTCAGGTTACCTACCTTGCATCTCATCAAGCTCAGCCTCCAATTGGGCAATTTCATCCTCCTCTCGTTGGATATAATACTCGATATTCTCTCCAGACTCGAAATCTCGACTATCTTCAGAGGTTAAATTATGACGAATACTCAACTCCTTCTTTTGTGAATCCACCAAGGATTCCAAATTTTCGATTTCCTGAACCAATGTTTGAGTGTCTTGCATGAGGTCATTCAAGGTGTTTAAGATGTCAGAGGAGTTTGAGATTAAGGAAGGATACTTGTGAATTAGGTTTATAACAAATTGGCATAATTTGTCTATATCATCTGTAGTGTTAAACTCTGGGAAAAACACATTGGTTGATACACCACCAGGAGATTGAAGTAAGGGAGTTGGGACTATAGCCAATCTTTCCACTTGGTTGTTGGGGGGGTAATAGTATGCTGATTCTGAATCCACGCGTTCGGGACCCACTTGGGCTATGATTTCTTCGGACTCGTAATGTTTCCTGGTTCGCTTGGTTCCTTTGTAGAGTAAGGCTTCGTCTTCAGTAGGGTCTCTTATGAGGGTTGTGATCTTGGGTCGCTTGACTATGGCATTGGCAAAGATCCCCGGTCGCTCGAACTTGAGTGACTGTATTGAGCGAGCATTGTTGGTTATTTGGTTTATCATTTGATCTAGCGACATGTTGAGTGAGTTTTGAATAAACAAATGTGAGTGCGATGTAAGATAAAAAAGACGATAGAGTGCGTAATGTTTGGAGGTGACGTTTCAAGGAAAAGTGACAGGCTGCGAAGCAGCATTGGAGCGAAGCGACTTATTGTAACTGCTGAGATACTGCGAAGCAGCTTTGGAGCGAAGCGACTTGTAGTTTAAGAGGGCTACTGAGAATTATATAGTGCTGAGATGCTGCGAAGCAGCTTTGGAGCGAAGCGACTTATAGTTTAAGAGGGCTACTGAGAATTATATAGTGATGAATGTACATGCCCAAAGTGATTGGTTTGGTAAAATTCACCATTCTTATATCAAGCAAATGATAACTTGACTGAGAGTCATCAAAGACGATTCCATGAGGATCCAAGTGATGGAAAGCTTGGTGTTTTTGTGGGTGCAAAAGTGGATGTGGATATCCAATGTGAAGAATGTGTAGGGTATTTCAATGCGAGGAAGGTTTAGGTTATTTCAATGAGAAGAAGGTGTAGGGTATTTCAATTATGAGTATTTAGTGATATTTACAGTAGTGTAGTTAGTTTAGTGCTTCTACTTCTACTTCTACCTCTACCTCTACTTCTGTGCTTTTGGTATGAAATTCAACTACGTAAATATCACACTGTCAAGTTGGTGCACTATCATTTCATTCAACCAAGAGGCTGTATAGTATGCAGCCATAGCCCATGTGCATTATATAAACCTATTCTTCAACTACACCAATATGACTATCAATAAAACTCTAGAGCATTATGATTATATTGAGAGTGTTTACCACTTGCATAGTACACATTTATAGTGATAGCAAATGATTGGATTGTAAAACCATCAACTTTAGGATGTAAACCAAGTTGGCTCTTTGATGTCAGTAGTCAGTCACTCAGTTAGTCACTCGCATTATGTCAATTGTATCACTCACGCACTCGAATATCTTATTCAACTATATCACTCAGTCAAAACACTCACGCACGCACTCGCATTATGTTACATTATTCAACTGTTTCACTCGCTTCGCTCGTTCATTCGCTCATTCATTCGCTCATTCGCTCTTAATGTATTGTTCAATTTTTGGCACTTTTTTGAAAGAATATACAGACTCAACATCAAACACATTGACAATGACATATATTCTCTCAACACTCTTTATATAAATACTTTAAAACATTATCCCTACAAATCAAAATACAAGAGCAACAGTTTATTCGCCATCACTATGATTAGACTATACATTTGTAAACTGTGAATAACAAAACCAAGCAAGTAGTAACAAAGAATAAAGCATTATTTTCACTTGAAACTGACTAGCAAACTCGCAATAATTCACTGGCTGATTGATTTGCCAGTTTAAATATTCTATGATTTGAGGATCCGAGAGAAGGCTTCGCTAGTATTAATACAAGAATAGGAAATACTCGTTTCACTCGTATTGTACCTTTGGAAGTGCTATCGCATATGCCAATACATAGGAAATACTCGCTTCGCTCGTATTAATACAAGGAGGAATACTCGCTTCGCTCGTATTAATACAAGAATAGCAAATACTCGCTTCGCTCGTATTTTTGATTCCTTCGCACCTCACATACAAATGGTTGTGGATTTAGACAAATATGCCAAGCCAGGCAAATCTCACTACATAGCCATCGGGCTAGAAGGATCAGCCAACAAACTCGGGGTTGGTGTGATAAAACATCATCTTGGACAGTTATCCCCAACCAATCGAGCAGAGGTTCTTTCAAACGTTAGAGACACTTATACGGCACCCCCAGGGGAAGGGTTTCTCCCGCGTGATACAGCCAGACACCATAGGAACTGGGCCGTTAGAATCATCAAGCAGGCCATGGCAGAGGCCAAAATCATCGGCAGTGACATTGACTGTATATGTTTCACCCAGGGACCCGGGATGGGTGCACCTTTGGAGAGTGTGGTCATTGCAGCCCGGACGTTATCACAGTTGTGGGATATCCCACTTGTGGGAGTCAACCATTGCGTGGGACACATTGAAATGGGGAGAGAAATCACAGGGGCAAACAACCCTGTGGTTCTATACGTGAGTGGAGGTAACACTCAAGTGATTGCATACTCCAAACAGAGGTATCGTATTTTCGGTGAAACTCTAGACATGGCCATTGGTAATTGTTTGGACCGATTTGCTCGTACGCTTAAAATCCCTAATGACCCCTTCCCGGGTTACAACATCGAACAATTGGCCAAAAAGGGCAAACACCTAGTACAATTACCTTACACCGTCAAAGGAATGGATTTGTCAATGTCGGGGATTTTGGCCTACATCGATCAAATAGCCAACGAATTGTTGGGGAACCTGAAACAAACCTCCAAAAAAGCCTTGATTGACGAGGAGTCGGGCGAACCAATCACAGTGGAAGACTTGTGCTTTTCATTACAAGAATGCGTGTTTTCCATGTTGGTGGAAATCACAGAGCGTGCGTTAGCGCATGTTAATAGCAATCAAGTTTTGATTGTGGGAGGAGTGGGTTCCAACGAGCGTTTGCAAGAGATGATGAAGTTGATGATATCGGATCGTGAGAATGGAGAAATTTTTGCCACCGACGAGAGATTCTGTATCGATAACGGAATCATGATTGCACATGCCGGCTTGTTGAGTTATAGAACAAATCAAACAAACGAGTTGTGGAACACTGTTTGTACGCAGAGATTTAGGACCGACGAGGTGTTTGTCAAATGGAGAGATGATTAGGTTTATAATTAATAAATGGTTTACCTGAGTGGCTTACAGTTTTGGGGGAACCTGGAACATTAGTCAGATATTAATTGAGCTTTAAAGGCTTTAAACTGGATTATAGTTTGGAGTTAGATACGGTTCATATATAGCGAGCGAACAAACGAGCGAACGAGCGAAGCGAGTGAGTGAGTGCGTGCGTGAGTGAGTGGGTGAGTGTGTGTATGAGAACGAACAATATGAGTGAGTAGCGAATTCCTTGATTTGACCCAGCGAACAAAGTGAGTGAAGCACTCCTTGATTCAAACAAACTCGCTTCGCTGACTTCGTTCGTTAGTTCGTTCGTTCGTTAGTTCGTTCGTTCGTTCGTTCGTTCGTTCGTTCGTTCGTTCGTTCGTTCGTTCGTTCGTTCGTTCGTTCGTTCGTTCGTTCGCTCGTTCGCTCGTTCGTTCGCTCGTTCGCTCGCTCGTTCGTTCGTTCGCCAATATCGGAAATAACGACACCACTTTCATGCCATTCACATCTGTCACTTTTATCATAGAGATGGTATATTACAAACTAAAAATAAACTTCATAGATATAAACTCATAGATGTATTCACAGACTTGAAAGTATACACCACATCTGATTTGCTTGTATTTAATTCTCTCAACCTGTACATCTCTCACCATCCATGCAAGTTATATAGTGAAACTTTCCGTCAGCATATGTTCAAGAAATCTTTCCATGGTTATAATTTTGGAGTCTACAGGAAGAGATGGACAGTCAGTTTGGATTCTCGTTGGTTTGGAAATACAAGTCTGGTATTCATATACTATTCATGTAATGTACTATCAATAATTTACTATACTATTCATGTAATGTACTATCAATAATGTACTATACTAGTCAAAGTACTGCTTTTCTTTGCAGCACTTTGGTCATGCCTGTTTATTCCCCATACTCTTTCAAAAAATCACCATTGGTATATTCACACCCCCTCAATAAACTCGCCAATTTCCTCACCTCGGTGCCATCCCATAACCGGGCAGACTTAAAGTCATACTCCACTGCTCGCAGAGCATCTTCACACCTCTCGTAAACCACAATTCCCGAGTCGTATCGTGAGACACCTTGAGAGATGCGAGCCGAGCTGATTGGTCCAAAGATTTGCATAATCTGCTTCAAGACGTCATGATTGAATAAATCTTGTAGTTCTTGACGATGTTTCCAATACACCTTGACCTCGTTGGAAGGCATGAAGGAGACCCCCATGTCAGCCACCTTGATTTGGAAGATGGAAACATGGTCTTGAGTGTTTTGGGAGTGTTGGAATAGTTGGGCTTCCCTTTGCTTACGCAATTCAAGCCCCTCTTTGGATAGGGACTCGATATTGAAATCCGGTTCTTGAGGCACCATGGCCTCGTCTCTCTGGAGTTCGGCCCGGAATCGCTCTACTGCGGAGGTGAATGAGTCCGAGTGCTGGTTCAAGGACCGGATGCTGTCATACTGCTGCTTTAGCGACGGCGTGCAGAGGATATGGTAGGCTTGCTGTAGAAAGTTGAACTGAGTGGAATCGCCCTTGTTTTTGTCGGGATGGTACTTTAAAGCTAGTTTTCTATATCTGGTTTTGATATGGGCCTCGGGGGAGTCGGGCGAAACACCAAGGTATTCATAAAGGTCTGTTGTATGGATCATTTTTTCACCTATACGCAGAATACCAACAAGATTAGCTTGACAGTATACATGAATATATACTTGATTTGAATATATACTTGATTTGTTATATGAATTGTTATATGAATTGTGACATGAAATTGTTTGTTACATAAAATTCATTCATGACATGGTCCATGACATGTTCCATGTTCCATTCATGACTATACATAAAAATCATCATCCTTAAACCTCTTACACTAATATTCTGCTTAATAAATACATTTATTACTTACAAAGTACAAGCTGTATAGCTAACTTGACGGACTTGGCGCAACAGACTTGGAGCAATGGAATTGGCTCAACAGACCGAAACATTGATGAAATGTCCATAATCAATTAGCGTAGACCGACTCATGTGGCAAGTTTCCACAAGTCAAGAACTAGAGCTAGGCACCTAGACCTTGACGGATCTAAGACCGTGGTTGGATCTGAAGATAGCGTCACCCTCGGCGTAGCCTCTTCCCAAACCGAAACCCACACCCACCCACACAGGGAAGCTTCTTCTCTTGAACAACAAGATGCTGGCCAATACACCCCCTCCGAAGCCAAGACCGGTCTTGATCAACGTGTTGGAGAGCACCACGTCCCACTTGTCATTCAACAAGTTCTGCGAGGCTGTAGGAATGACTTTTTGTTCGGTAGACATGTTTGTTTTATGGAAAAATTTTGGTTGTCGAAGATGTACAGGATTTTTATCGCGGTGGTGGGTTGGGAGATTGATAGGTGAGTTGGGTGGTTCTAGAGGCCTTAGGTGTTTAGGATATGATTAAGATGATATTTGAGATGAATATGGTGATTCAATTGAATAGGTTAATCTTTAGATGTTTGTATTTTATTGGTTGCAACATCATTGGTTTAGTGTTGGTTGCTATTGATGGTTGGATGGTTGGTTTGTTGGTTTGCTGGTTTGCTATTCATATCTACATCTACTTGATAATATTGCAGCACTGATGAGTTATAGTTGCTCTATTGAATGTATATGGAAAGGGTTGTCTTTATGGCCTTGGCTTGCAATAACCAACAAGTGGAAAGAGTGAGAAGATTGCGAAATGAAAAGAGGCATGTACAGAAACAGTGACAACGTAATCATCAACAAAAAACAATATCAGCTGACTTTGACATCAATCAGAATTGAGAAACAGATTGTGTCTGACATCTTGAGTCTGTGTTGTATGTATTGGAGTTTTTTGCATCTATATGCGCAGGTAACCGTTAGTATAAGCACGAACAATGTGTTGAGACTTTGATTTCACTCATGAGCAAAATTCTTAGCCTAGTTTACTTTCGGTTCCATTAACGTATTGTAATTTTGTTTGATAGACAGCAATTCCCGTAATTCATTTATAATCCTCCATTTGCTTTGGATGTTGACGGACATGTACTCGTCACTGTAGCAGCAATTAAGCTTTATTTGGTGGTGTTAAGTCTGAGCATCTATACTTTGTCATAAGTTAGTTATAAAGTTAGCCATAAGCTAGTAATAAGTTAGTCATAAGTTAGTCATAAGTTAGTCCTACAGTTAGTATTCAATTGAGTCATAAATTGAGTCCCAAAATCTTTGCTCGTTTATTCACTCGCTTTGCTCGCTCATTTGCTTTGCTCACTCAATTGCTTTGCTCACTCAATCGCTTTGCTCACTCAATCGCTTTGCTCGTTCGTGAATCTGAGACCGCAAATGATATCAAACATTTATATTCCTTTGAAAGCGCCTCTACACTCAACTATCCTACAACTCATTTAACAGGGCACTGTAAGCTAACTCTTTGTCCATTAATACATAAATTCTTGTGATACTCAATATCCATAATTCTCCTACTATGGAATCATTCTCATAATAGTTCATTTCTATCCCTAGACTATTTTCTGGTTTCCCTTACAGTCTGAACCTTATCAATATCTACATATTCATGTTGAGTAGTGTAGTGGGAGATCAGTTCTCCTTCTGCACATTTCATGTTGAGTAGTGTAATGGGAGACCAGTTCTCCTTCTGCTAATTTCATGTTGAGTAGTGTAGTGGGAGACCAGTTCTCCTTCTGCACATTTCATGTCGGGATATCTCGCCAGAGTCAAACCAGAAAAAGAGCACTACATTCATACTTTGCCAAAGTGATACTCACAATCTAAAGAAGAATAGTTAGCTTTAAATCTCATATACAATTCAAATATTCAATTGTAAAGGTATCTCAAGCATTACCAAGAGCATTTGCTTTCTCAGGTAACTTTAACCAAACCAAAATAACAGTGTGGGTTTCAACCCAGAGCTTAATTATCACCCAGTGTTCATTGATCATCCAGTGTTCATTGATCATCCAGTGTTCATTTTTATCATTGCAAAAGAACATTACTGGTGGCTAAATCAAAGCATAGGTAATTCCGGTGCTTCTCTACAGCCAATTTCATTTTTAAGTGGTTGAAGAAACCAGAAAGAAATGAAATTGTATGCAAGTGGCAACTGCAGAAACGATCGGATAGGCAATCCATGGGTTTTCCGGGCTATTGTAAGAGGTTGGATTCGAACAAGCGAACGAGTGAACGAAAGAACTAGGGCACCGACTCACACTCGCACGCACTCATTCACTCATTCACTCATTTACTCGCTCACTTTGTTCGTTCATCTCTTACGCACTCACTCACGTCACAGGCTGCTGTGTGAGTCATTGAGGTGGTGCATATGATGAATATTACTTTACTACTGGGTCACACCCCATTGGCTAACTAACAATCATGATATGTTTCATCGACACCCCTTTAGGCTCTTGCACTTGGACCAGAATACACTACCAACTTGCAACCAAAATGGCCAATATGCAGGAGTTTCAATTGGTGTTGGAGAAGGGTATAAAGTAAATGACAAAAGAGGTGTTTCTCAATACAGAAGCAATGAGATATTGTAGAATTAATACAATATACTGAGGGCGACTGTTAATGAGATTAAAAATATTGATTTTATTTTTAGAGTTGAACATAGCAAGACATGCGATATGAGACAATCGATCTATATGTAAAAATATTGATACAGTAGACCCATCAATGTTTTGCTATTAGTAAATCTTGTTAATTTTAATCATTAAACCTGAAGGCAAATCCTTAACACTACATCAAACTCACCAATTTATACTTTGCTGTCAATCAAATGTTAACGGTTTGGTATTAGAGCACTGTGATTGGTTGAGCCAGCAATACGTGCGAAAGTCCCAGTCAATATGAATACAGTGAATGTGTCGATATGAAAAGCATTGAGAAGGAGATCTGGAAATAAGGATACAAGACGTGTAATCAGCATCTTTGCAAGTATCATATATAGATTGGACTTACACTTTGAACGAGCGAACCGAGCGAGTGTGCGAGTGAGTGCACGGACAGGCTTACATTTTTTGTATCTCTCACTCTCACTTCGCACACGAGTTGACCATACGAGAACACCTAGTAAACTAACTAGAAATAACCTTGAGGTTAACAGTCTTAAATTGGCGTTGGAGCTGTTTATTTTTATCCTGGCATTTTCTGCCTTTGTATAAAGATGATAATTGACTGTAATTCTGAGTTCAGTCAATACTTTTGGTGATGTAATTTAGTGACAATAAGAATAATACGATTACAATAATGAAATCAACTTGTTATATAGTGTAACTTGCTGCTGTAGCCATACAGGTAATCTAACTGTTTTTTTTAATGGCTGTTTTTACTTTGAGGCTCATATGGCCAGTGATGAGATTATCGCACAAGCCTGGTACATGGCAACAGCTTGACTGGTGCTACATAATTTAAGCAAATTTATCCATTGTATGTAACTTGAAGCCAGTGATTTTCTGAGATCGTTCAAGAAGGGTAGCATCAGCTTTGCGGAGGGAGAATGGGTGAGTTCATGAATGGGTGAGTAGCGAGCTTTTACGGACCTGTTTTATAGTAATAGTTATCTTTTCATACTACTGCTGATTTCCTCGTGCATTAACTAAACCCATGGCACTGAATCCTGATTTGTCATTCTAACATGACTTGTTTGTATAATTTTTTTTGTGTAGTGTCTAGCCCTGAGGCACCAACACCAGGAGAGCATAAAAGTGAAAGAAAGACCCAGTTATTATTATCTCAATGGATACTTATCCAAAATCCTACTCGTTGCAAATGACCAGAACCATGTGTTCCTTATCAAATAATCACTCACAAGGCGTTTGGTCGTATTCGCAAACCATTCTATTCATGGTACTTTTCAACACTAGGAAATACCTGATAGTGAACATTAGTTAACCCCATAACCATTTATCAACATTAAACTTATAGTCTTAACTCTGAAAAGCTCAACATGTATTGAAATCCTTGAAGCACATACGTATATGTTGATATTTGGTTTATATTTCTGTAAAGAGAGATATTGATGTTGAACCCAGGATTATGGTAAAATTACTTTCGAATCAAGAGAATCCCACTCAGTCGCATGAGTATAGAGCTGCGAATTTGCTCGTATTCGAAATGAACCAGCCATTACTGATTTGTGATTATGATGAATTTCTCTATATAATCTCTGTAGGAATCCTTGACAAAGAAACTTTGATTGGCAGAATTCGGTTATTCATTTCGATTGTATAGGTGTAAATTCCAAAACGATGGATGAGACCTAGTTGAAGTGCCAGCAAAGAGCTCGGAAGGGCTTCGTTTGGAGCGCTTAGTGTGGCTCATGTGAGCCCGTTAAAATTTGCATGAAATACTCGAATGGTTTAATTTTTATTCAAATGCCTTTGATTCGTTTGTTTAGATATGTTGAAACTCGCCATTTCTTAATAAAGTGGTTAGTTCATAGTGATACATTTGGTATATATATGCATTTGGTATAGATGTGCATTTGGTATAGATATGCATTTGGTATAGTTATACACTTATATACATACACTTGATATAGTGACTCACTTGGTATAGTCATACACTTGATATAGACATGCACTTAGTATATTCATACACTTGGTACAGACATACACTTGGTATAGTGATACACTTGATATAGTGATGCACTTGATATGCATACACTTGATACAGACATACAATTGGTACAGACATACACTTGATATAGTGATACACTTGATATATTCATACATTTGGTGATACTATAGTCAATACTTTCGGAACATATACAGTCACGCACTCGCACTCACTCGCAGTTGCTGCGAAGCAGTTCTATGAGTGCTTGATATTCACGAACGAACGAACGAACGAACGAACGAACGAACAAACGAGTGAACGAACGAGCGAAGCCAGTAATTGAATAGTGAACGAATGAGTGAGTAGCGAATGAGCGAACGAACGAGCGAATAAGCGAACGAATGAGCGAATAAGCGAACGAACGAGCGAATAAGCGAACGAACGAGCGAATAAGCGAACGAATGAGCTAATAAGCGAACGAACGAGCGAATAAGCGAACATAGTATATTTAGTTAGCTAACTCCGGTATTTAGAAATCTAAGTTGTTTTTCGACCAGATTAGAAACCCTAATTGTTATTACCTTCTGGACTCCAGAGTCAAGCCAGAAGAGAGGTGTCTTGCAGTCTAGTGGCGAGTTGCTTCAACTCCCATATGACATGTTCTATGATTACTTCATGTTTCCACATATCGTAACGCCCGAGATACCCCCCTCCCCTATCCCTAGAGTCCTAGTCTCTGGAATGCTCTCTCCAACCTATACTAAGTTAGAACCAACCCCCCGATTGTCCTAACCAGGCAAGCCCTAAGTACTAATATACCGATATTTATAGCTAACAGTGAGTGAGTGCGTGCAAGACTCCAAGACTCCAATAATATGAGATACACCTGCATATAAACAAACGGCTGCAAATACAATCAAAACTTTAGAGGTTAAATATCGCAAACTGTTTGGATCGTTTTTAGTGAAACTACTGCTTTGCGGTACTATGCGTAATAGCTCATGTTTCATAGCATAAGCGAAGCAAATGATTATGAGATTTTCACTATCAAAAATGTAATATCTATACATCTCCAAGTGACTGGGGTAGGAGGTTCCCGATTACAAATAGAAACAAGTGTATAAGAGGTTTATTCTTGGGAAGTCAATTCTAAATCTTGGAATATGCAATCCATTGGTTTTCGGGGGTGAAGGGTTGGACTTGAACGAGCGAGCGAACGAACGAGCGAACGAACGAGCGAATGAACGAGCGAATGAACGAACGAACGAACGAACGAACGAACGAACGAACGAACGAACGAACGAACGAACGAACGAACGAACGAACGAACGAACGAACGAACGAACGAACGAACGAACGAACGAACGAACGAACGAACGAACGAACGAACGAACGAACGAACGAACGAACTCACTTACGCACTCACGCGCTCACTCACTCACGTGCTCACTCACTCGCTTCGCTCGTTCGTTAGAGGTTTGCTCTATAACTGAACATTCTCATACTCGAATTGGTTCTATATGCAGGGCATTTACAACCTAATAGGTTTGTACTATTATTGTAGGGTCTTTTAGAGGTTATATATCGGCCCAAATAGCTAGTGTGTTTAAGCAGAGTAGTAAGAATGTGTCAATTTGGCAGGAATACGATGTTCAATTTGGTAGGGTGGACGGTAATTTGATAGGGTGGACGGTAATTTGATAGGGTGGACGGTAATTTGATAGGGTGGACGGTAATTTGATAGGGTGGACGATATTGTTCAATTCGATAGGGTGGATGGTATCGTTCAATTTGATAGGGTCGATGAAGGGTGCACGATATTGTTCATTTTGGAAGGATGATCTACATTGTTAATTGAATTCAGCAGTTCTTTGCCCTATTACCTGTGCTGTTCTCACCATCATACTTTGACTGTGTAAACTCTGTATACAATTCAAGCCTTAACATCCAGAGGTTTATTCAACTCATTATCCAAAATTGCTATTCAGTATACAAAACCAAGTATAAGAATTATAAATGGATCAATCCATATTCATATCCATCTACTCGAACACACGAGCGAAGCGAGAGTGTGAGGGAGATAGAACATTGAAATTACTAAGTATCCAGAAATTCATATTCTTAAAGCTGCGTTATTATTATCAGATTTACTATTCGTATACTAATCCTTCACAGTGCTATTCATCTATACTATTCAAAGACTTTGATATTCAAAACTTTAATATTCACAACTATAATATTCACAACTATACTTTCATAACTATATTACTCATAGTACTGCTTCGCAGCACTATTTGTGAACTCACAACACTATTCATAAACTATAACACTCATAGTACTTTACAGAACTATTCATAAACAATATTACTCATAGTACTGCTTCGCAGCACTATTTATTAGCAAATCTTGACGCGGGGCCACTCTACTACTCTGTAGTACAAGTTTCCGAACACACGAGAGAAGCGAGAGTGTGGGTGTGACGGTGTGTACTGTTTATAGCCACCTTCAAGTCTCTCCCCTAAAGTATGGGTAGCATTACGATATCAATCATGGCCATTGTGCACGATTTCTCTATGGAGACAAATCAAATTCAATTAAAGATTGATCTTCAATTTTACATAATTCTGAAACTGTGGTTGGCATACACTTGGTACAGACATACACTTGGTCATACACTTGGTCATACATTTGGTGAGACTATAGTCAATACTTTCGAACATATACAGTCACTCACTCGCACTCACTCGCACTCACTCGCAGTTGCTCGCATCTCCCAACTCGCTTCGCTCGTTTATTCTCACTCCGTTCGTTTGTTCTCACTCCGTTCGTTTGTTCTCACTCGCAATCTCCCAAACTCGCTTCGCTCGTTTGCTCGTTCGCTCGTTTGCTCGTTTGCTCGTTCGCTCGTTCGCTCGCTTATTTTGCCGATCATCCTGTCAGATCTTTATTAGACGATTCCAACACAATCGATCCTCATACATCCCTTCATTCCAAACCCATACCAGAACCCTAGCATATCCAACAAACATCATCAACCACCTCTCTCTTGTATTCTACAACTAAATCCCAAAAGTATCATTCAGATAACCATATCAAATGTAGACAATCAAAAAAACCAAGACAAACACCTAAACCAACAAACACCCTTCATGAAGAATAATAGAATATTACAATAACCGACATTGCCTTTGCTTAAAGCTCCTTAAAGATCGCTGAAGGTGTCCCTGTCGCAACCATAGTTATGGGTGTCCCCCCCGCGTTAAACACTCAAAAGCCTCAAAAAAACAAACCCAAACATAAAAAAAAAAAACTGCAAATCGTAAATGGACACGATAAACAGGAAAAGTCCCTTAAAAGCCGAGTCTATAGGGAATCCAAGGCCCCAGGGCATGGAAGAGACACGTAGAAGGTCGCCCGTACAAGACAGAGTGATTGGGGAACAAGGGACACCGAAATCCCCCAAATCGCCCGCCAATTACCATGGGTCGACCCCCAAAAGAGCATCGTCATCAGCATCGTCCATGTACACGTCCACATCAACGCAGGCGAAACTATTTGGACACACCAGGTCCCACTCACACAACTCGCAATTGCCCTCGCCAACGCGACAATTGTACCAACCCATACATGACCCCAATTCGTTCCAATCCAATGAATCGACGTGGCAGCAACTCATACCCCCCATGCCCTCCAAAGTAAAACAGACGCTCTCAAATCGAATAATTGGACGACAAATGGACCAGAACTTGCATCCAAACCAGCGACACTCCATTGCCACCACCTCGGGTGACCACACCATTGGTTATGAAAATGAAAACAGAAATGAAAGACCTTTTAGAGGTTATTCACATCGCATTGATAATAATACTTTGGCAGAAGGTGATTACTCAAGAAATGATACAAGTGATGATAAACAAAGTGATGATAAACAAAGTGATGATAAACTGAGTGATGATAAACTGAGTGATTTTTATCAAGAGAATCAGGAGAATGTACAAAATGTGCAGAATCAACGAAATCAACAAAGTCAACGAAATCAACAAAGTCAACGAAATCAACTTGGACCAATTCAAAAATATCCAACTACTCAATTTCAAAACACACCAAATGGTCAATACCAAAACACACCAAATGGTCAATACCAAAACAATTTTGCAAATAACCAATACGGACAACCAACAGGCCAATACCAACAATATCCACCAACCACACAACAAAAATCCTTTCAAGGATCATTGCATGGGAATCATTCTCAATCATCCATACCAACACAAAGCTCGCATCCATATGCCTTGCAAAGATCCAACTCACAGGGGTATCCTTTTGTACAGAGATCAAATTCACAAGGAAATACTTTGCAAGGATCATTCAAAGGAAATACACAAGGGTCATTGCAAGGAAATACACAAGGGTCATATCCAACAAATGCACAAGGGTCATATCCAACAAATACACAATATCCAACAAACACACAAGGGTCATATCCAACAAACACCCAAGGATCATTTCAAAGAAACATGTCCCCAAAACCTCAAGAACCATCCGGACAACCGACGGAAAATGCCGACAAATCGTTCACCTACAATGAGGAGGGCGAATTCAAACGGTCCTTCTCCTCACTGCGAAAGAAAAGTACCAGGAAACGCAAAAAGACATGTCAGAAATGTAACAGTGAAATAACGGGGCAATTTGTCCGGGCACTAGGAACGGCCTTTCACGTGGAATGTTTCACATGCTACGAGTGTGGAGAGGCATGCTCATCCAAATTCTTCCCTCACACTGTGGATGATAGCGAGAACCAAGTGGCACTCTGCGAGTATGACTATTTTAAGAAATTGGACTTGATATGTTTCAGTTGTAACCTGGCCTTACGTGGACCATACATTACAGCATTAGGAAACAAATACCATTTGGAGCACTTCAAGTGTGCAGTTTGTCATCGAGTGTTTGAGTCTGATGAAAGTTACTACGAGCATGAAGGAGATATCTATTGTCATTACCATTATTCCAAAACATACGCGCTGCATTGTGAAGGATGTCATTCATCCATAGTTAAGCAATTTGTGGAACTTTTCAAGGGAGGCCGCAATCAACAATGGCACCCGGAATGTTATATGGTTCACAAGTTTTGGAACGTATCTATAATGGCCGATTCTGTTGGGCTACAAAAACAATATGGACTTCCGGAAAGTATGTTAGGGAATTTAAGGGCATTAAAAGATGAAAGTTCGGATACATTAAAGGCTAACGGAATTGATGAAAAATTACTCTTATCTATCGAACAACAAATTGAAACATTGGTACTACACTGTTGGATGACTCTTTCTGGATATGAAGAAACCACAGCTGCACTGATTAGTGACATGCTCATCAATGCATACACGGCCAATCAAAGTAATGGACTCCTTGCAACAGGTA
This sequence comes from Kodamaea lidongshanica (nom. inval.), assembly GCA_030562865.1. Taxonomy (NCBI): domain Eukaryota; kingdom Fungi; phylum Ascomycota; class Pichiomycetes; order Serinales; family Debaryomycetaceae; genus Kodamaea; species Kodamaea lidongshanica (nom. inval.). The sequence continues at coordinate 68,563 of JAKUAJ010000089.1, forward strand.
AATTGATTGTGAATGTGGAAATCTTGTTCAAAGCATTGGATCATATAGATATTTCCATATTGAAAGAAAAGTATGGAGAACAAAATGATGAAGATAATGATCACTTTCAAATATTAAAAAAAGAACCAAGAAATATCTCGGGGAAAATAATGAGTTATTTGGCTATATTACGTAAATCTAGTCAGGTGACCAATTCAGGAAGTTTATCAGCTGAATTATTATCAGTGATAACAGGATGTGCACATTATTTAAAGCTTCTAATAAGAATTGGTCTTAGTAACACATTAAAAATCAACAAGTTGGTTGGTACTAATGATGCCACCGAGAAATTTTTGAAAACAATTTCGGAGTATGAAAAGTTTAATAAACAAGATGGTACGGAACCCATTGGACTGAATGTGGAAGCCATAAGAACATGGTTAACTGTCCCAACCAATGCAACAGACTCATGTGTGAATTGTTCCAAGAGTGTTGAAAAAGCATGTGCAAGGTTTGATAATAAAAGATGGCACGCCAAATGTTTCAACTGTGCAAGCTGTTCAAGGAATATACCATTTGAAGAAATCAAATCAACCAAATTCAACTTGGCCAACAGTAAAGTTGTTTGTGATGAATGTCAAGATTTGGAGGATTCTAGAGATACAATTCCAGGGTTTGAACATATAACTGATTTATCACAATTGGTATATCTCTTAAAAATTGCCATTTCAAGATCACAAAGTGTGATGAAAGTTGACATAGGACAATCAAATATCCTGAGAGTACTGTCACTGGTTCAACTTCAAGAAGTTCATAGATCCTTACTGAGGAAATCATCTACTCGTACAATTGGAGAAGAAAATGCAAAGAAAAATGCCGAAGATAATTACTTTAAAACTTTAAGTGATGTAACTACATTAAGAACAAGAAGACAAAGTCAAAAATTATCAACATCAGTCATGAAAAATGCAAGGAAATCAGTCATTCTCGAAGCTCCTCAAGCTGATGAAGCAAGTAAAGATGATATTGGTAATGGCTCAAATATCACAAGCTTATCTGAACTTTCAGAAATTAAACTTGATGATAAAAATCGAAAAGTTAGCGCAGCATCTCATTTATCATTTATTGGAGGTTATGAAAATCTTAATGTTAAAAAAGCATTCAAAATCCAAGATGAACCTCAACGTCAATCTAAAAATTCACATTTGGATAGAACAACAGATTTGTTAAAAAATGAAAAATCATTAACTTTGGATGATATTCCAAGAATTGTTGCTGCTGAACAAGCCAGAGACCAACGGCCAAATGCGTTTAAACATCACAACAGTTTATATCAAAGACAAAAACCAACTCAAAAGACAATCAACACAGTGATGAGTCCAACTCATGCCTTAGAGAATATTTTAAACAACCCCGCCTCCAATGAAACATCACCAACACCACCCAAAACATCTAAATATTACTCTGAATTATCTAAAGAAGAGCATTACATGATGAGATATATTGCAATTGAAGCCTTGACTCAAATTGGTGGCAACAGATATAGTAAGGAGGAATTACTCCCACTTATCCAAACAAAAAAACAAGCTACATTCTGGGATAAGTTCAAGTTTGGTGACAAGAACAAAAGTATGGGAGTATTTGGAGTGGACTTACAAGACTTAACGAGGAAATTTGGAGTTGATTCCGATTTGGGAGTTGGACCATCCAAATTACGGATCCCTATTCTTGTTGATGACATCATCACGGCCTTAAGACTGAAGGATATGTCAGTTGAAGGGATTTTCCGATTAAATGGTAACATTAAAAAATTAAGAGAATTAAGTGAAGAAATCAACAAAACTCCATTAAAATCACCAGAATTTAGTACTCAAACAGCGGTACAATTGGCGGCTCTTATGAAAAAATGGTTAAGAGAATTACCTAATCCATTACTAACATTCAATTTGTATAAGCTTTGGATTTCATCACAAGGAGAGAGGAATTTAGTGATTAGGAAACGAATTTTGCAATTAGTTTATTGTATGCTTCCAAGAAGTAATCGGAATTTACTTGAAGTATTACTTAGTTTTTTCAGCTGGGTTGCATCATTTGCTGAGATTGATGAAGAGACTGGTTCCAAAATGGATGTTCATAACTTGGCCACTGTCATTGCACCAAATATCTTGATTAACAAAGCGGCAACTGACCAATCACAACAAGGTGGTGATAATTACTTTTTGGCTATTGAAGTGGTGAATCAAATGATTGAAATGCATGATGAAATTAGTATTATCCCAGCTGATTTATTTTCGTTTTACGAACGTTGTGGATTCAACAAAGTGGAGGGTCATGTAAGTACAAAGGATATCATGAGTAGAGTTGATAAGATGAGCAAAGAGGATCCGTCATTCTTTAAACTGTTTGATAACATGAGTGAGTCAATCTCTAACCAAATGGTTCACACAAACACTATATCAAGAGGACATTCCAAGGTGGAGAATGAATATCAAGGTGAAACTTTTCAAGAGTGAGCTCTAAGTGGGGCGACATTGGTGTATAGAACCAATAAAAAGTGCTGCAAAGCAGATTTATATGTGTAGTGCTGCAAAGTATGAGTAGTGCTGCAAAGTATGAGTAGTGCTGCGGAGCAGTACTATGAATAGTATAGTATATGAATAGTGCTTCGAAGCAGTACTATGAATAGTATAGTATATGAATAGTGCTTTGAAGCAGTACTATGAATAGTATAGTATATGAATTGTATATTGTTAAGATTAGTCTCGTCCAAAGAAACTAGGTACTATAACTTCACTGCTTGTATTAGACAGATAATGCTAGTTCATATATATTTGCCAAATGTATAAGTATGAGGTAATGAGCGAACGAATGAGTGAGCGGACAAATTCACTCTCTCATGCTCACGCATGCACGCACGCACGCTCAATCACACGCACGCACGCTCTCACACTCAATCACACGCACGCACGCTCTCAAACTCAATCACAATGTCTTTTGAAACTGGCAACTTGATGCAACAATTATAAAAAAGAATGAGATGAAATTTCCGATACCGGGAGTCGAACCCGGGTTTGCTCGGTGAAAGCGAACCGTGCTAGCCGTTACACTATATCGGATATTTATATCTTTTGAAAAAGCTGGTTATTTACCAGGCTATTACTCGTAGTGTTGGTGTACAATCGAAGTATTGGTGTATATACAGAATATTCTTCTAGTGAGCTTGTGGTTTATTCTTCAAATCAAAAAGTCAAATTCTCCTTGCATTACAAACTAATTCCCCAAAAGATACCAACCCATTCACCTTGACAATTGAAGAGAGTTGCAACCCAAAGAAGAGACCCAACAAGAGAGAAACCAACTCTGAACCGTTTTGGTGTCTTTTCGCAACCATTGGAGGTACCAAAACATTCATCAATGATCTCAATTTTCTTCACCTAAGATAAAGAAATGGCCCTTATGGGGATTCATAGGTAATTTATGGGCAATAAATAGGCAGCTTATGGGCAATTCATAGGCAAATCGTGGGCAATTTATAGGCAATTTTTGGGCAACTTATGGGCAACTTTCAGGCACTTCTTGGGGAACTCCAACTTTAATATGTCCTTTGATTTAAAACCCTCTTACAGTGAAGCTTAAGAACAGTGCATGTTTTTAAGCTCTTGTTTTAAAGCTCATTCTCCTATCTCTTTTACTTTTATTATGCCATATAACACATATACTCATCCAGTATTCTATTCATATACTATACTATTCATATACTATTCATTCACTATACTATACTATTCATATACTATTCATTCACTATTCATATACTATTCATTCACTATACTATACTATTCATATACTATTCATTCACTATACTATACTATTCATTCACTATACTATACTATTCACTATACTATACTATTCATATACTATTCATTCACTATACTATACTATTCATTCACTATACTATACTATTCACTATACTATTCATAGTTTTGCTTCGCAGTACTATAATCTACTTCGCAGCACTATAACTCCATAAATCGATTTTGTAAATAACATTTTAAGAATGATCCAAGTAATTTGTAATATTCTTATAATTGAGCCTCGGCAATAGAATAGCAAAGTAAAATGTATATCAAGTGTTGAAAATGACTAAAATTTCAATAATCCAGATGGTTTCAATACCTCACCAGGCAGCGAATAAGCCAACAAATGAACAGCCAAAGTATTAACAACAATTGAACAGGAAATGAACAGGAAATGAACAGGAAATGAACAGGAAATGAACAGTAATCGAACAGTAATCGAACAGTAATCGAACAGTAGTCGAACAGTAATCGAACAGTAGTCGAACAGTAATCGAACAACAATTGAACATTGAATTGACATCTATCATTTACAAACTCACAAACTCGCTTCGCTCTTTCGTTCGAGATTTAAAACCGTCATGAAGAAAAGCTTGAAGATTTCAATACAACCTCGATACTGTATATTGTACGGTTTGAGAAACTCTTGATTTGTTGTATGGTTTATTCTGAATATTGATATACATTAACTCTATGGCATAGGTTTGTCTTTTATAGTTTTGGTAATTATCGGTCTTTACAGGTCTCTATTTTATTATCTATTGGCAAATTATTGAGCCAATAAACAATCAGCTTCAGCATTAAATTGAAGCTAAATATCTTTTTGTTGCATCTCAACTCGCTCTCTCACCTAAACCCATCATACCATTAGGGTGTTCTCCAAGACTATCAAAAGGATTCGCCACTTACTCTGGGAATTGGTTGAAAAATAGTGAAATTGAGATTTTCCATAAGGGGGGACCCTTGGGATTTTGTTGCAAAAAGCTGAGATTTCGCCAAGGGTCCCCCCTTGGGAATTGATGAAGAAAAATAGACAATCTGAGACTTTCACAGAGACGAATTATCTGCAAGATGTTTTAGTGAGGAATCATACGTGGCTGTTTTAGTCACTGAGGAACCATACGTAGCTGTTTTAGTCACTGAGGAACCATACGTAGCTGTTTTTGTCACTGAGGAACCATACGTAACTGTTTTAGTCACTGAGGAACCATACGTAGCTGTTTTAGTCACTGAGGTTTTCCATTTTCACAAAAATATGGGAAAATGTGTCATTGGTCAATTTGGTTAATATGATGTCAGTCTCCCATTTTTAATGCCCGACATACTCGGAACCAGAAGACTAAGATTTTTAAAATCACAACGAATTTGATAAAAAAGTTTAATAAACCAAACTTGATTCAAGACTCAATGGTCATCAATGGTCATCAATGGTTATCAATGGTCATTAATGCTCATCAATGGTCTTGGGCTTGACAGATTAGCCATAGTATAAGCAAAGTCTGAGATTAGATTTTTTGTCGCGTACTTTGTAAGAGGAAGTAAAGAGGAATCAGTCTCGATAGTTTTCTCCAATCCGATAATTAGCTTCAGTTTTGGTAATCAACTTTAGTCTCGATAATTAGCTTCAGTTTCGGAATTTGATTCCTTTGAAAGTATACTTTGTTGAATTATTCAGTACTCTACATGCTTTTTGAAAGTGAGTAGTGTAGTGGGAGGCCTTTCGCGAAAGTTCATTCTGCAACCGTTTCTTAGATAGCAAATGGAGCCGGGAATTGAAAACAGGTTGATTAGCTATCGTAATGAGTCTCGATGAGTAGCTGTCATCGAAATGCTGCAAAATATTACTGGGCACGACTTGCAATATTACAAGCAACTACTCGTTATATTACTAGGCACTACTCGTAATATTACTAGGAACTACTTGTAATATTACTAGGCACTACTTGTAATACTGCTTCGCAATAACGCAGTATTACGGAAACATTTCAAAACTCTCGTAAGGGCCTTAACTCACCTATAAATAAAATCAATCTTTAATGAAGCTATATAAATCAACTGTAAACTCAAAGAAAAACATTAAAGACAAGCTATATATTCTTGGCTGACTCCATACAATCCGTTCGCACCATCAAGCTCCAAAAGTACCTTTCCACATCATCTATGACAGTATTTGGCTCAAGACACAGTCTGAATTTGAGTTGAAACAAGAAAAGGTTAACCATAAGCTTCAAAGAAAGCTTTGAAAGTTGGTGATCAAGCCATGAAACTGATGATTACTGTTAGGTACTAGACATTAAGTTAATATCTGCCAATCATAACAATTACCTGTGTTGTGCCAACTAGAGAAAATGGCAAAATCATCTTTTAATGAGTTCCCTTAGTGTTTCTTGTAAATAAATGTCGTTACCATTACATATCTTGTAGTATTGCTGTTTTGGAATGGCTACAAGATGTGTACTAGTATTGGCTTGAGGGGTAGTGCGTGGTGGCTGCGAATGTCTTCTTTGAAAGGAACACATGGAAAATAGAAACGAGCAAAGAGTTTGTGAGTTCTAGTATGTGAGCTTGTTCGAACGAATGAGCGAAGCGAGTTCGTGAGTGAGTTTGTGAGAAGCGAAAATGAGTTCATTCGTTCGTTCGCTCGTTCGTGAGTTCACTCGTTCGTTCGTTCGCTCGTTCGTTCGTTCGCTCGTTCGTGAGTAGCGAAAATGAGTTCGTTCGTTCGTTCGCTCGTTCGTCTTTCACTCACTCACTCACTCGCTTCGCTCGTTCGTTCCCTTCAATAAAAGTGTAAATACATTGTACGAGTTATACATTTCAGTGTAAAACTGTGCATTGAAATGAAACTTTGTAAAGCTTGTCTATGTCTAAAACTCAATGGTGTAACAAAATGGCATACTTTACAAAGCTGTGTGGTAATCATAGGGCCAATCTAATTTCTCGCTTCGTACAGGGAAATGTACCAGATTTGGTTGACTAACCTTGATGATAAAAATAAATAGTGATCATGATGGAGATGTATAATCAATCAAGAAAATCAATACCCGTCTGATGCTGACAATGAATAAGCTTCTAATTCAAAACGTGTTGATTGCAGGATCATGTAAAGGGGACCAATTTACACAGTCGATGTATGGTTGCACATCTACGAAACTGTACTGTCACTTTGATCTCAATAAAGACATTTGAAAGTAATGATTGTAAATCGTTAGCCAAACGTATACACATGGTTTGCATTATAAACCAAACGTACATGGCGAATAGGTTTGAAAAGTATAAGATATTGAAAGATATGGCTCTTGATTACGTACTGATTGTATATTCAGATTCAAAGCATAAAACTCGCACTTGAGACAATAATAGTCTTACACACTGAACATTGGAACGTGCAAAAGATGCGTAGAGAAGGAGTAAAGTTAAAGATACGCAATAGCTTACACGATGAATGGTGAGAGCGGGATTGCACAGATGTGTGAATAAATTGTCAAAGAACATATTGCTGGTGTTCCGGTTTTTTTGGCCTACAAGAACGAACAAAGTGAGTAGCGAACCTTACTACTTTGGCCAAGGTGTTGGTGTATTGAGTGTTGGTGTTGGTATTGTGTATTGACCATCTGTTTGACCAACTATAGACCATCTATTTGACCAACTATTGACCATCTATTTGACTATTGACGTTGTATAATTACTCTATATCTATCCAAGAAAATCCGTTATACGTTTTATATCTCTAACTCTGTGGCTTTATCTCTGTGGCTCTAACTCTGTCACTCTATCACTCTTACACTCTTACACTCTTACACTCTTACTCTCTTACTCTCTTACTATCTTACTCCCTTATACTCCCACTCACTCACTCACGCACTCACGCACTCACTCACGCACTCACTCGCTTCGCTCGTGAGTTCGCTCGTTCGCACACCCATTTTATCTTTTCCATCATGTCCTTAACCGTTGAGTCATTCAAAACAATCATCCAAGACAAACTACAAGCCCAAGAAGTCCAAGTCGAAGACGTGTCTGGCGGATGTGGCCAAGCGTTTGTTGTCGTGATTGTATCAGAAGTTTTCCAAGGAAAGAACAAGTTGATGAGACATCGATTGGTTAATAATGCTTTGAAGGATGAGATTGCTGGTATTCATGCTTTTACTCAAAAGGGGTATACTCCTGAGGAGTGGAGAGCTGCGAACTGAGCGAACGAACGAACGAACGAGCGAACTCACGAGCGAAGCGAGTGAGTGAGTAAGTGAGTAAGTGAGTGAGTGAGTGAGTGAGTGAGTAAGAGACAGAGAGAGAGAGAGAGTACGAGAGTGAATATTACAGAGTGAGAATTTGAGTATGACAGCGAGAATATGATACCGTGACAGTGAATTTGACGGTGTGACAGTGAATATGAAGGTGTGACAGTGAATATGAAAGTGTGACCAGAAATAGAAATAACGTGTACATTAACCTTCGCTCGCTTCACCTCCATTCCCATGATTCCATTTGTTCAAGGGAATGTTTATTATATAATATTCAAGGTCTGGCTAAACATCAACCCCTACACATCATCAGATAACTTGTATTGTAAATAATCATAAAATCACACCACGGTCAAACTTATGCTTATACTTTTGTACAAGAATAGTCCAGATAATAGTCAAGAAACAAAACATTCCGGTCAAAAATACTGGATATGAGCTAAGACCGTTTTTGCTATGTTGGGCAACCAAGCCAACCACAAATGGTACCCCTGCTGCTCCTCCACCTCCAAAGGCGCAGATAAAGCCGATTCCGGATGCGTGGAACTTGACGGGTAAGATCTTGATGCAGCATACAATAGTGGTTGGGAACACTGGGCCCACGAATACACCGGTGATAAAGACACACAAGTAATAGTATGGAATCAAGTTAGTATAGGTTAATGCAAAGAAAACCACGGAACCCACGAAGGAGCCCGCAATGTAGACTGTATTTGCAGTAAGCTCGTTTTTGAAGAACTTTCCGGTGACGAATCCCAAGAAGATACGTCCCACAGTAAGTCCTGACCAGAAACTGCTTGCAACATACAGCGAAGTTTTATAAGAAAAGTGCTTGATACGAAGGAGATAAGTGATAAGCCAAGAACCAAAGGAAACTTCGGAACCCACGTAAGAGAACAAAACCATTGCAAAGACCCAAATTTGAGGGGACTTTAATGATTCGTAGATGGAAGCAGGGACTATGGCTTGGCCATTTGGACCTCCAGTGGCAGAACGTTGTTGCAAGAGGTATTTGTACTTTGCTGGGCTTTCGAATCTGAAAGTAATAGCGAGAGTGAAAGCGATCAAGGCACCCATTAAGGATAACACCACATAGTAATTATTCCAGGTCCAAGGGTTTTCTTTCTCAAGCAAATAGGTGATCAAAGGAGGGGAAATCATACATCCGATTCCAAAGAATCCATGCAAGATACCCAACAATTCATTTGAATCCACCAAATTACCCATCCAAATGTTCAAACTGGCATCAAGACTCCCATACCCGATACCTCCAATGACATAACTGCAAAGAATAAACACAAAAGGAGGGGTCAGCAGCACAAGGAGAAAGCAAGCCGACATCAACAGACTACCCATGATCAAAACACCCCGAACACCGAGATTGGCATGAGTAAAGTCATTAATAAATGCCATCAAAAAATACCCAACTTCCGAGGAGAGGAAGATCATACTAACCTGAGCCTCATTAATCTTGTAATGTTCCTGAAGCTTTGGAATCACAGTAGACACTGTTTGCAGTGAGAGCCCAAACAAAAGGTACACCATATAGGCAGCAGCTATCTGAAGCTTAAGGAGAGTACTCTTACGCCAGTCTCTGGAGTCCACAAACACAACCTCGTCATGGATGGAGGTGGACTCATCCAAGTCCTTACTCAGGTTCAGATGGACGTGATGAAGTAACGGGGCGTTTTCGTCCATAGGCATAGCGAGCATTATGGGCGTGGCCAGCTGTATTTAAACCTTTGCCCAAATCATAATAGTGTACAAAACCAGTAACCTTCCCGATACGATGGTCCGATATGTGCGCTTTCTGTCATTAGGGCTATACGATATGGTTACGTTTTGGGATAATTTCCGAGGGGTAGGGTCTGTGTGTGTGACCTTAATGAAAGGAGGGGAGTTCCCAAGAGTAATGGTGGCTGACCATGAAAGACATATGGGTGAGTTGTATTTTTGGAGTTTCTTTTTAAGATCCGCTTTGGGGAATATCGGGTTATTGGATTGCAGATTTGGGTAAGGAGAGAATGATACAGTTGGGGTGTGAGTGGGTGATGGGTGAGGGGTGAGGTGTCAGTGGGTGAAATCTCACAGTGGCTTTAATATGAAGGTTTCACTATAAGGCTTAATTTTGATTTCCAGGATTGGATTATCAGGTGTCAAGTATCAGGCTTGGATTGTAATTTGCAAACGAATTAATAAACTTTCATTGAATTCTTGCTGGTTACACCTTAGGCTTAAAGGCTCAACTTTTAAGCCCCGAGTATGTGTGGTGTGTCAAATGGCTCAATCTTGATGGCTTAACTTTAATGGCTCAGCTTTAAGGGCTCAACTTTAATGGCTCAGTGAACGAGCGAACGAACGAGCGAACGAACGAGCGAACGAACGAGCGAACGAACGAGCGAACGAGCGAACGAACGAACGAACGAACGAACGAACGAACGAACGAACGAACGAACGAACGAGCGAACGAGCGAACGAGCGAACGAAC
>JAKUAJ010000090.1:0-78557 GCA_030562865.1 Kodamaea lidongshanica (nom. inval.)
GCTGGGGCCGCAACTGGTGCTGGTACTGCAACTGGTGCTGGGGCCGCAACTGGGGCTGGGGCCGCAACTGGGGCTGAAGCTGCAACTGGTACTGGGGCCGCAACTGGGGCTGGTACTGCAACTGGGGCTGGGGCCGCAACTGGTGCTGGGGCTTCAACAGGGGCTGGGGCTGGGGCTGCAACTGGTGCTGAAGCTGCAACTGGTGCTGGGGCTGAAACTGGTGCTGGTACTGCAACTGGTGCTGGGGCTGCAGCTGGTGCTGGGGCCGTGAATTTCTCAGCATGTTGTTCTGTTGCAAAAACTTGGCCTTGTACTGGATATGGTACCTTCATTGAGGGCATAACGTGAGCCAGATATGAGGCTGCTGATGGTTCCATTTCTTCCACCGGGTAAGGGGCTGATAAAATTGGGGCGTAAGCTAATACTGAGGTTGAATTTGAGGGCGAATTAGACGGTTGTGGTACAAGATCTGCATAATCATGCTTGAACGTATTCGGGACCTTCCTAGATACATCATAATCTCTTTCAGATTGTATAGGGTGCAATTTGTAGGGATGCAAATTCGTGGAAGCTTGTTGCAATTGTTCAGTCAAATTTGATTCTTCGTGTGCACCTGAATTCTTAGACATAGTGGATTCAGAATGTGGTACTTGCTCCGCATTTTCCAGCTGTAATGGTTTTATGATATGCGCTATTATTGGAGAGCTCAGGTCTAAATGTTTGTGCAGTGCCTCATGAATTGTTGATTGGTTGGTTGTATCCGTTGTGTCCGGGTGGGTTGTAGCTTGTGAATCTGGGGAGACGAAAATCAAATCAGAGTCATTTTGTGGTTGGATATAGTTTGGTGCTTGATCGCCTTCTTTAGATAGGTTTCCAACAAGCATCCCTGTTTCCAGGATCAGTTCGTTGGAATCCATAGTGGAGTACGTGTTGCGAAATGTTCAAAATTTTGAATTTGTATACAGGGAATAAGTGTCGTGATGTAATATATTAGTAAGCGTCGATTTGTATATCATAAGTAATTACTAAGTCGTAACATTTCTTTTGCTGAATGACGTAAAGATGGAAATTTGAATCACAATAAAGTAATAAGAAATATGTTCTACTGTACAACATCTCTTCTTCTTTGTTCTGGGTGTGAGAAGCGACTTTCAGTATTGTGAGATATGTCGAATTTAAGAAATCCATAAAACTTTATTCACAGCATGACAATTCTAATAATACGTGAAATCATTATAATCACATATAAGGTGTGCCTTCAAAGTAACGAAGGTGTGTAGAGCAGGTGTCTAGAGTACTTCTAGATGATCTGATGAAAATAATGATCTAAGAATAATATCAGATACTTTGCAATTCGAATTTCCCCATAAAGCCATTCTTCCTATAGCTAATTGGACTTGAGACAAAATATTGAATTGCTACTGAAATTGAGATACTTTTACTCAAGTTTCTTTCAATATTTCTGCCCTTCAACCACACGTCAACAGTATCAACTTGCACCTTCATACTCAACCCGGTCACTAGTAAAATTACGTGAGCACTGCATGTGTGTATTTTTTTTTATCGTGCTCGTCGCACCGCACGACCACTCTTATTTCTTTCCCCTCCTGTTATTTCTATTAATAACTTCTAAAATTAAACACAACGAGTATGGGAAGAAGAAAGATCGAAATTCAACCGTTAACGGATGATCGCAATCGAACAGTTACATTTGTTAAGCGTAAGGCGGGTCTATTCAAGAAGGCGCACGAGCTAGCTGTTCTATGTCAAGTCGACCTTGCTGTGATTATTATTGGTAATAGCAATAAGGTGTATGAATTCTCTCTGGTGAATACCAAGGAATTGATCAAATTTTATCAAAATAATACATCCGGGAAGAATGGAAAACCCCAAGAGTCTAAAAGTCCTGAAAATTACGGGCAATATCGTAAGAAACAACGTTTACTGGATGTTTTACAACTTAAAGAAGGAGCCATAATTGATGATAAAGATGACAAAGACGAAGATGATGAAGATGACGAAGATGATGAGGAGGAGGATTCTGATACTTCTGAACCTCCTACAAAAAGATTAAAAACTGAACGGGGGATGATGCCAACATTCAATCAACCTTCGTATAAAAGTGAACCTGGACCAGGTCATAAACGTGAAGATTCTTTGAATAATTTACAGAGGCCAGTTCTTCGAGTTCAAATTCCAAATGACAAGGTAGAGGCACTGGTTTCAGGGCCCAGTCGTCTGGATTCTAATACAAAAGATAGTGCTCGCACAATATCAGCAATGGAACCATCGTCACCTCAAGTGAAAACTACAGCAAGCTCCAACAACACCGAAACAAAAAAGTCACCACTTAATTTTCCGAAGCCTTCGAACCTTTTACCTTTTAATTCACACGATCGTAAACAGACTCTCCCCATTCCAATAAATCTGAAACTGCTGGCTCTGTCTCCACTGCTGGCAACAGTACCGCAATTTTCTGGTCACAACAATCCGATGTTCATGATTCAGTCACCATCTGTGAGTGGGTATTCTAATGGGCTACTTCCAACTCCAGTTCTAAACCAAGTATTCAACCAGTTTAATAATGCGGCAAACGCCAGCGCTCCAATTGAACATCCCAAAAGGCCTCTTTTCTCAAATCTACAATTTAATGGAGATCAAACGCCCGTACTGGGACTTCCAAGTCGGTATGTGAATGATATGTTTCCATCGCCGTCGACGTTTTATGCTCCTCAAGAATGGAGTGAACGTCAGGGTTCACCTCCAAATAATCTACTGTCTCAAATTTCCTCTCAATCTCAATCTCAGAATCAAGCCCAGGCTCAAGCTCAAGCTCAAGCACAGTCGCAGCCTCAACAACAGAATCACTCTCAATCTCAATCTCAGGCTTCTTCTATCGGAGGGATTCCACAGCCACCTCATACAGGTATGACTCCTATAAATGGTCTCCCGCTGTATTTCATGGGATTCTTACCTTCTGGTATAACTCCTACAACGGGCAGTGCTACATTGGGATTAGGTGGGATGCTTACTCAAAACAAGCCTAGTCTGAGTCGAGAATTACCTTCTCCGGTTCATTTTATGTCAAACAGTGGCGGAGGATTAGGAAAGAAGTGATTCTTGCATCTTGTTTTATATGTATACTTTATGGCGCTTTGAGGTTCAGCATTTGCATTAACGGATTTTTGGCAAATTATTTTTAAATAGCAAAATTTTCAGCTAAGGTTCTCGGTAGCATAAGAGAGAAACTTGAAAGTTTAGATGTAACAATATATGAATGCTTTTCTTAGCATAGAATGTAATTGTGGTACTTTTGCACTAGTATACCTGAGATCGACAAAACCATTACTTTCTTGAAATTTGTAGGGCTGATACCCTTGAAAAAATGTTTTCACGTGGCTATGTATTAGGAATAGATGCGAAAACTTGATAGAAAATGTTTACTCTTTTGGTAGCGCGAGCATTAATAAGGTGTAATCACTACTATATGCACACCGACACAAAAAAAATTGAGTTCGCGAGCAAAATTTTCCACTAGAAAAATTTTATCAAGTTAATTTCAGAAGATTTACACTTACTCTTTAGAAAGGCATCAGGATGAAGGTATGTAAAATTTCAATCAAGCATGAGATCAGTTGACCATTTGAGATGTATACTAACAACAACTAGTTGAACATTTCTTACCCAGCTAACGGTACCCAAAAAAGTATCGATATTGATGACGAGCACAAGTTGCGTGTTTTCTATGAAAAGAGAATGGGCCAAGAAGTCTCTGGTGACTCTGTTGGTGACGAGTTCAAGGGCTACGTTTTCAGAATCACTGGTGGTAACGACAAGCAAGGTTTCCCAATGAAACAAGGTGTGATGCACCCAACCAGAGTCAAGTTGTTGTTGGCCAAGGGTCACTCTTGTTACAGACCAAGAAGAACTGGTGAACGTAAGAGAAAGTCCGTCAGAGGTTGTATCGTTGGTCAAGACTTAGCTGTCTTGGCTTTGTCCATTGTCAAGCAAGGTGATGCCGATATTGCCGGTTTGACTGACACCACTACCCCAAAGAGATTAGGTCCAAAGAGAGCCAACAACATTAGAAAGTTCTTTGGCTTGACTGAATCCGACGATGTTAGAGACTTTGTTATCAGACGTGAAGTCGTCAAGGGTGACAAGACCTACACCAAGGCTCCAAAGATCCAAAGATTAGTCACTCCACAAACCTTGCAAAGAAAGAGAGCAATGAAGGCTGAAAAGATCAAGAATGCCCAAAAGTCCAGAGATGCTGCTGCTGAATACGCTCAACTCTTGGCCAAGAGATTGAGTGAAAGAAAGACCGAAAAGGCTAAGAAGAGAGCCGAATCCTTAAAGGCTTGAACCCATTGATCTGTATATTTAATATAAAATATATGTTATAATTTGTATATGGTGTATTTGAGTCCGTAATACAGTTAAGTTAAAGTCTTTGGCGAGAGAACTTTATTGTTGAGATTGAACCATGTTAGACATAAAAGTGTTAACCTGATGATAAAACAAATGTAATGGTACTTGAAATAAACAAACGAGCTAATGTTTGGCAATCATCCCAACTAAAAAACAAATCATTTCAAATATAAATAATAATCATAAGTTGCAATTATGGGTACATTGGAAATCAATTTATAGAAATAAAAAACACTATCTATCTTACTATTAATAATACCAATAAATTTCTTGAATATTTTGTTAAAAATTTGTAAAAGTAGCTTAATTATGAATATTGTGATAACCTAGCATAACAGCAGACTCAATTGACAATATACGATTTATCTGTAACTTTAAGGGATGCACTTGCTGACTATTACTTCTTGTGTAGTTGAAAGGATTTACAAGATATCAGGAATTAAGACATTCAATGTTGCATTTTCGATATCGTACATCACAAATGCTCGACCCAAGAGAAAAGAGTGAATTTAGATCAAAGCAATTACCGAATCTTTTTTTGTTGGTCGATAGTATCTCGCTCCAACGTAAATAGTGAAATCTTCAATCGCGTTAAAAAGCTTGAGTTGATTTTCAAAGACCGAAACCGTTTAAAATTCACCAATTACAGCTGGTGTAGGATTGACAGTAAGATCATAATCCAGTTTAAGGTTGACAAGCACTTAATTGAAGGTTACACTTGCGGTCAACTTTCCATTGCTGCTTCTATTTCATTTTGGTTCGTTGCTTTCTTATACCCATTACTGCTACAAAGCACTTTTGAATTTCAAATAAATATTACAAAAATATAGAGTCTAGGCTTATTGAAAGTACTCTACTGATAACCTTGGTTCTGCTGAGAGAATTGATTGGGTGGCCTTATGTTACCTTTCAAAGAACTTTGAGGATATCCATTTGGAACTCTTTGATTACTTCCAATAGATGTGTTTGAATAGTTCGGATAACCATAAGTGGGGGCCGAGTTTCCAACCAAAGTAGTTGAAGGCTGCGTTGGTTCTATCAGATCCAAGTAGTAAGAAGCCCTATTTCCCGAAGATGATTTAGATCCCAAGTTTGAAGAAGAATTATCATTGCCGAGCCCATGTTGGCTACGGCCACCAACAATTCCACCTTCATCAGACACTGATTCACTATCAAAATTACGAGATAATTTTCCATGTTCATGACCTCTCATTGCGGTAGCACCCAAAGCCATTAATTCCATTTCATCATTATTGTGTCTCTTTTCTCCATTTTTGTTATCGAAACGAGGTAAAAAGGAAACTCTGTCATCCTTCATTGGTTGATATCTAGTATCTGGATTCTTTTGGAGAAGAGCTAATGTACAAGTTATGATGGTAAATAAAAGCAAGAAAAGAGAAAAGACGGCATTCACAATAAAATAAACCATGGCCATAACAGACGAAATAACATGTGGTTGGCCAAATAATGCTGAGAAGAACATGAAGAATAACCCGTTGACTGTGTTGACAACAGAGATTGCAATGTTAAAAGCATTAGTTCTTTTATCCATGTATGGTCTAACATAACAAACTGCAATACAGTAGATTAATTCTGTTGCAAAGACAAGTACTGATTGAGGTCTGCCATTTCCTTGTAAGACAGCAACAAACAAGGATTTGAGAAAGACATATGCCAAATTTGGTGCAATGAAGTAATAGCAATCTGCTCTATATTGGACATAAATGAAACCGAATTTATTCAAAAAGGCGGCATCACCAAAGAGCAAATAAGCTGGATTTTTGAATTGACGTGTAGATTGACGACCAATCATAATGACTCTGGCAGCTGCTTGAGAAAGCAATCCGACTGTAACAAGTAATAAGACTACTGCAATCACTATTGTACCAATCGATTCCCTTTGAGTCAATTCCCAGATACACATGACAGTTATTTGAGGGAATGCAAGCATAAGCAATCTATAAAGAGCACCTTTAAGAACTAAAGTCCAATGTTGTCTATACTCATTGAATTTTCCTTCATTCATTATTTTTGATCTGATTAAAATTTCAATGATTGCTTTAAAAAAAGTGAGTACAACCACCATCACAAAGGCAAAGAAAAGTAAAAATAATATACTTGTCATAAAAAGGGTGGTAACTTCAATTCTTGCCAAGTATGCCACTCTTTGAATACCTCTTAAAATCAATATTTTTCCAGCCAAATTTTCATCACGTTCATCAATAGTATATAGTTGCTTATTCAATTTATCACTATAACCGAAATTGTCCGAATCCAAAGAAATTGAAGCTCTTTTATCAAAAAGGGTTAAATGGTTATTTCTCTTTTGAGAATAAAATAAGCTTGAAAATGCTTCAACATTATTCATCATTGAACGCTTTTGAACCGAAATAGATAATTGTGTTGCTCCAACAACATCAGTAGGAGTTCTGGAGCCTGTTGATTGACCATACCAATTTGCTATCGTTTGAACAACTCTGATACGGATAATACCTAAGGACCACATAAAGTTTTGAGCCCATGCTGCTGCAATAGGTGGAACCTTAGCAACAGCCATCATGGAAGTAATTGCTAGGGATTGGAAATAAATGAAAAGGGACATGGAGTTGGAGGCAATATGAGCTGCTGTATTCGAGTGACCAATGACGGAAACAACACCAGAGGTGACCACTCCTAAACCAGCAATAGCTGCGATTGGCCATGCGGCATACTTTGTTTGAACTGTTTTGTCATTTGTCAACACAGCTTCAACACATGCCACATTTTCATTACTTCTAGTGTTAACGAACACAACCCGCACACGGGCATCCAAGTCAGGAATCGTGTATGCTACTGATGGCACACGATTTACAACATTGACAGGTAATGTAAATGATGAATGAAGCAGCATATGTCCGGTAGTGAATGGGCATACTCCTCCTCCAAAATTGAATTTACAGAAATCAACTTCTTGTGAAATGACTTCTAATCCATATGCAATCACTGTAACACGAGCTTTAACGAAAGCATCTATACTTGATACAGCGGTAACATCAAATACTGCAGTCCTATTGTCTGGGAAGAATTGCACATCAAAATGCAGTGCTGTGAACTGTGAGTTGTCCATACACGTCAACAACGACAGCGACCGTATTAGTCTTGCGCAGGTGGCAACCTGGGCCAATAAAATAGTTAAAAACACTGCAATCAAGTTCATTACCAAGTGTTCAAAAAAAAAGGTCTATGAAATGATAATAACTCTTTTATTTTGATCCGTCTTTTTTTCTTCTCTTTTAAAATGGTAAAAATAGAATTTCAGTGTTTGGGGTAATGGTAGGCACAAGGCCAAAAAGAAAAATAAATGTTAGAGGAGGCTGAGCTTCAAAGACTTGGCTTAAAATCTTACGTGGTTTGATTCAGAGCGGTGTATTGGGAAGGCGTACGATCCTTACTTGGCGGTCGCTCTCTATTTACATTTTTCAACACAAAACAGCAATGTTTACGAATAACTTTGGAGATTAAATTCTGCCAAATCCGCGAAGCAACAGTTCGACCAAAGTCGCGAAGCAAGATGCTTGGCAGAAAGTCATAGGATCTATTGCTCAACTGTGTCCGTGAATTGATATCTTTTCAGGGTTTAGGGTGTGAAGTAATGTCCGACTGCGAAAATCTGAAGACATAGAAATTGATTAGCAAGCCAAGCGAGTAATCTATATGAACCAAAGCTAAAGCAATCTTCACGTGAGAACACTCCTAATTTTTACTTTTCGACTTGGAAGAGTAAGATCACGTAGTTCATTATCTAATAGCACTAACGTTTTTTGTTTCTTTTTGTTTTATTTCAAAATAAAAGGTGATTGTTTTCATGCTCGATTACAAATAAGCATGGGGAATCGAGTTATTAAGCCGAAAATGCACGGGTTTACAACCTAAAGCGATAGAGACTTCACAGAAACAGGAATGCGAATTAATATTATTATGATAAGATCATCGAGGCTTAGGATTTGAGGTCAGAGTAAAGATGAGCCAACTCCAAGATAATTCAAAATGGTTTTATTCTTTTTAATCTTTAAACAAAATGATAGACCTTTCTTATTTTGCATATTTTCATCACAAGAATCTGTATTTGAAAGCTCACGGAAATGATATTATTCGATGAATGTATTTCAAGACCAAGAATCAAGTCCAAATTTTGATAATAGGGCCACAGTATCTACGACCAGCTCTCAGTTAACATTCCAAGTACCTGACACAATATTCATTTAATAGTTAACGGAATGAAATTGTGTAATTATGAAACAGTTTAAACAATTTTAAGAAAGAAACCCTGTTACTCCAATCAAATATTACTTTTAGAATTCCAAGGAGAGATTTTTCATATTTCATTGAGTATTCATGAATAGATGTGTATAAATGCCAATATTATGAATTGTAAAGTAAAAGGGTTTCAAGGATGAAAAATGATTTCTTGTTGGATTTCTCCAAAGCGGGCATGTTTGTATTCAAAACCTTTATATTAAGAATACATGATTGAGTCTCTAAAATACAAGGATAAAACAACGAATAACGTTGATCTAGTTGCTCTATTTGAGCTCAAAGAGTAAATCGATCAAACATATAAGAAATAACCTATTAATAAAATTATAGGTTCAGAGATTTCCAGTTTCCGCTTAGTATAGAAGTTGAGTTGAACCAATAATATACAGAGAAAACTAAACTTACACAAAAAATTGATATACTGGTATGACAGTATGTCTGTTTTGAGAATGCCTTTTTCGGGTGTTTTTATCTGGTGATACAAAATTAAGAAAACACTAGGCCATTTGATAACATGTGAAGTTCAGTAATGTTGGTGCTATTGATTCCATTAGTAAAAAATGTTGACCAAATAGTTTTGAAAAACAATCAAATTAGTGAAATTCATACTTTATATCTTGAATCAGTTTGTATCCTTTCATGATTCACACATAACACATTTGTCACGTATATTTAAATCTGGACCCGAGTAGTACAACCAAGTTTATATAATCTATATCACGGCACAAGTTCTTTTGAAATAAATCACATACTATAATAGCTCGATTAAACCAAAGTGAGTAAGTCAATTTGTGAGTTTGTGAATGAGAGTTCGCTCGTTCAGTGACTGTTATCACTGCCATGAGCTTTGCAGCATGTATTTTTTTCTTTTTCACCCAGCATAAAGCGAGGACAATATGATCAATTTTTTTTCCTAAATGGTAAACCCAAACAGTTTTTAAAACTTAAAATTATGGATTACTTTGGAATACCTCGTGGAAGTATCCGTAGCGAAGCTCTCCAGAAGCTTGCGCAGCTCACCGTAGAGCAACCTTCTCATCTTGAAGATGAGCCTATTGATCTTGAGTTCACCCGTTTGTTACACTACACTCCTCGTTTGGACGTTCCTAATGACCTTTCCAGTGTGGCTATTTCTCCTCGTGAATATGAAACACTTGTTGCATTATGTGAAGCTACTCAGAGTAACTTTCAATACTCTCTGTATGCTAGCTCTTTAATCAAGAAGTTTAGAATCTATCTTTTAGAGCTTCCAAGACAAAGGTTTCTGCACCATGTGATTGCAAAACTCAACAACAAGTCTCCATGGACAGTATTGGCAATGAAATTGAGCATGGCTCTTTGCGAATTAGCTCTTAAATTCGAACGTAAATACTTTGATGATGTCATGGATGTTTTTCATGAATTCAATGAGAAATTCTTTAGTGTTGGTGCTTTTGGGTTGTCTCAATATTTGACTTTACTTGGTTTTATCAAAGGTCTTGTCAAGAAACCATCTGTTTTGACCTATTCTACTAAATCTTTTAAAATTTTCTTAACTTTGGATACTTGTATTGACAATTTTGAATTTTTGAATGAAATTGAAGTTTATTCAAATTCTTTATATGCTCATCAAATCGTTGAATATGTCGGAATTTTGGATCGTGATTATGTCAGTGAGTTTTCTCCTGTTCTTTTCTTGGAGCAATTGAGTTTATTGATGAGAGAAATCGTGAGCTCAATCTTAGGTCAGCCTCTTAGCCTGCATGATAAATCCTTGACTTTAACTAATCCGGTCGAGAAGCATCATCATGATTCTCCTTTGGTAAGAAACAAAAAGCCCTCTGCTTTTAAAAGCTCATTATTAGAAAGTTTGTTAACTAGATCTTCTCATCACTTCCATTTGAATGAGGCCCACTTGGAAATCATGCGTATACTTTCATCGACTGCAATGCAAAAAATGGAATTTTTGGATAGAGGTGAACTGTACATTGTGTATTCCACATATCATCGTTTACGTATGGGATATTTGGCAAAATCTTACAATTTACAAGTTCTCGCTTGTGGATTGCTCACTGACAATATTGATTCTAAAACAAGTAAACGTCTTTTTAATAATTGCGTTGAAATTAGAGATGTTATGTTAGATCCAGATTTAGGCTTAAGTTCTATTCAGTTGGGCTCATTATTGGTTCATAATGATGTCAATGTGGGTGCTTCTTTAACTCGTACTTTTACAAATTTGGTGGCTGATCCAAAATTCTCTCACGATTATTGTTTACAGGCATCAAAAAGTGTTGGTTTGGCAAGTAAAAACTTGTCTCAGGATGCAGTGGTTACGACCATCTATGCCCTTACCAATTTGTTGTTTGTTTTGGATACTAAGAAAAATTACAGACTGAGTTACGTTCCTGGTACTCTGCCTTCCATTTCTCGCCAAAATTCATTCTCGTCAAATTTACCTTTGGATTATTCAGAAGTTGACTACATGCATGTTTGCGAGAATGCAATGACTGCTATTGTTGAAATCACAAAAGCTTGTGATGATGAAACTGTCACAAGTTTGGCAGTTACGCTCTTATCTCAAAAAAGTGCTCACTTGGAAAGTTCCATTGGAGGTATTTTATTACGTGGTCTTGTTGAATGTGCCTTGTTTCTTCCAGAAACCGAGTTCATCACCCTTGTCCAGCTTCTTAACCGTTTACTGCTGGATGCTTTGGAACATAAAAATAATTCTCTTCTTCAAAATTTGATTCGTGCAAGAGTGAACCTTTCCAAAGATATTAGCCGTGGCCATGCTTATTTCGAAGTCTATTTACAACAATGTCTTCAAGCAGCTACTAATAAAGGCGAAGTCCAAGTTTTGGAACATCATCGTCCTCACAACGAAATTACCGAAGTTGGTTCTCAAATCAATATTTTTCTTAAGCCTTTGGCAGCCCTTTTACCAGATATGCATTCTGGTGCAAAACCTTTGAATATTTCTAATACTCATACTATAAAACTTTTTCGTGATTTTTGGTTCAATTTGGTGGTTCATGGCTTTCTGATCAACCTGTCTAACACAAAAACTTATATTCATGAATTAGAAAGAATTGCTTACAGCTCACCTCCTTTGGCATCTGAAAATATCGCTGCACGTGCCGAAACGTCAATTGAACTAAATACAATTCTTCGTCGTGGTTCCTCAAACCATAATGTTAAAGACCATCGTCATATTATGGGTGATATTTTCGAACTTCAACGTCTGATTTCCTATCCAAAGTTGATGTTCTTACTGGCAACTGTTTATGTTGAACTGTTGCGTGTCAAAACTGGTAATTGTAGTGCTGTTCTTGAATATTTTGGCGATCCAAGTATCAAGCTGTCTGGAGTGGACAAAAACATCGCATCTGTTTCCTACCATATCGCTAATGAATACATAGCCTTGGTAACTGCTGGAGCAAATAAACAGTTTAGTCTGGATAATATCGCCCAACAAGTTACGAACATGTTAGTTTTATCGTGTCACCGTCTTGAAGATTTACAGGCCTCGGCAATTCAATGCACTGATCTTATTATTAACAAGATCCCATCTTCATTATGCCATAAGAAAAGTTTATATGCCCTTTTTGATATTTTGGGACTTTTGTTTGATTCTGTTGTTGATGCTGATACTCACTTATATGACCCAACGACTTCATATCGCGCAACTAAACTGGGAGTTCATTTGATGATACCTGATTCTTACAAGTGGAGAAATGATACATTTGCTAGATTTCATGAAAAAGCACGTCAATGGATTAAGGTTTGCTTACTCAAATGTGGGGCAGATCTCAAATCTTTAATTCAAGCATACGTTGTTGAGAATGAGAGAATCTCAACAAACAAAAGTCATCATTATGGTGTGTCATTTGCTTTAGAATTGTCAGGTATGGTATTGCCTATTGATCGTGAATTGAATAGTATCTCAAGACACCCAATCAATGACATTGATACACTCCCTCTGATTGTTGCCCAATTGGGTTGGCGCACAAGCTTTGTTACTCAATTGATGCACAAGGTTCCGTTACATTCCCAAGGTGATTCTGACCGTGCATTTGGTGGAATTAGAGAACGAGTGAAAGCAATGAAACAAAAGATTCATTTAGATAAAATTTCCAGTAACGACGAAAACCAAGTAGTTGAACTTCTTAGTGACATTGCAGGATTAACATTGGTATCTGACGCAAACACTGCTGAAATGATCCGTTACCTTGTTGAAATTCCATTTTCTATATTCAAAGCAAGCATTATGAGTGCAGCAATCCGTATTTGGTTTGCAGTTATCAAAGATCGTCCTAACTTAAGCATGTTGGTGACTTCAGAAATCGCTGCAAAGTGGGAGACATCCATTGAATTGAACTTAGGTTTGTTCAGTACATCACATGATTTATTACCACTGGTCTTCAGCTCAATGGAGTATTCCCCTTCAGACACTAAAAGTGTCCAAAAGAAAGCCCGTCTTGCGTCCAAGAGTTTTGAGCCCCACTTACAAATCATCAGGTTATTCCTGCTGAACTTTGAAGCTACCTTAAACCAAAGTGACCATTTACTCAAATTGTTTACCAGATTCATCGAAGTTGGTTTACGCAGTCTTCTGGGTAGCGCTAGTTTCCATCCCTTTGCTAGACTTGTTCGTTTTGAGTTGATTCGTTTTGCTTTTGATGTGTTAAACTACCACACAAAAGTGGGGAGTCGTAACTTGATTACTCTTACAGACTTGATATTTGATGCTGCTTTACTGTGGTTCCGCAAAAAGTCATCTTATCCATTTGGAGGTAATTTGTTAAAAATCAAGGCTGATTATGGATTATTGAAGGAGGTGACGCGTTTGGTTGCACATACCTCTTCCTACAAGCTGGAACCTTTGGAAGTTAAAAAATCAATTTTAT
Source organism: Kodamaea lidongshanica (nom. inval.) (assembly GCA_030562865.1). Taxonomy (NCBI): domain Eukaryota; kingdom Fungi; phylum Ascomycota; class Pichiomycetes; order Serinales; family Debaryomycetaceae; genus Kodamaea; species Kodamaea lidongshanica (nom. inval.). The sequence continues at coordinate 13,617 of JAKUAJ010000090.1, forward strand.
TGTTCTTTTTGGATGATGAAATTTCAAAGGTTTCTGTTTGGTTGAACCCTCTTAATCCAACGGATACAAGGGGGTCTTTTAACCTGGCTACTATCAATGGTACCCATATTACTAAAGCTTACTCATATGATCCTATTTTGGCCGTGAATCTTGCCTTACGTTATAAAATTAAAAATTTGGATGACTTGTTACAAACTCTCATTACTAAAAATCCTCTTCCAGCTATGTTGTACCCAGAGGCAGTTCAATTTTTTATTGGAATAAATGGTGGAACCAACATGCCAACGCATCACCTTATTTTCTGGGAGGCATTATCACCTATTGATGCAATTACGTTGTTCTTACCTCCATTTGGTCATCACCCATATATTTTGCAATATGCCATGAGATCTCTCGAGCATCACGATGTCAGACTCACCTTTTTTTACGTTCCTCAAATTGTTCAAAGTTTGCGTTTTGATAAGAAGGGATATGTTGCTAAATTTATTGTCGAAACTGCCTCGGTGCTGCAATTATTTGCACATCAAATTATTTGGAATATGTTAGCCAATTCTTATAAAGATGAAGAATCTTTGGAACCGGATTCGATCAAACCAATTTTGGACAAAATTCAATTTAGAATGAAGGAAACCTTTAGCGTTAAAGATCTTCAGTTTTATGACAAGGAATTTGGATTTTTTAACGAAGTCACTCTGATTTCAGGTAAATTGAAACCATATATCAAAAAATCAAAGGCCGAGAAGAAGGTTAAGATTGATGAGGAGATGAGCTTGATCAAAGTTGAAGAAGGTGTTTATTTGCCATCCAATCCAGATGGTGTTGTTATTGACATTAACCGTAAATCCGGTAGACCTTTGCAATCTCATGCCAAAGCTCCATTTATGGCCACTTTCAAAATTAGGAAAGATGTTATTGATGTTGATGAATTTGGTAATCAACTCATTATTCCATTAGAAAAATGGCAAAGTGCTATTTTCAAGGTTGGTGACGATTGTAGACAAGATGTGTTGGCTTTACAATTAATTTCAGTGTTCCGTACCATCTGGAAAAATGCTGGGTTAGAATTGTACGTTTTCCCTTACAGGGTCACTGCAACTGCACCAGGATGTGGTGTCATTGATGTTTTACCAAACGCCACGAGTAGAGACATGTTGGGGCGTGAGGCAGTGAATGGGTTGTACGAATATTTCGTTGCTAAATTTGGGCCAGAGCTGAGTATTGAATTTCAACAAGCTAGGAATAATTTGATCAAATCACTTGCTGCTTATTCTATCATTTCATACATCTTACAATTCAAAGATCGTCATAATGGTAACATTATGTATGATGACCAAGGGCATGTCTTGCACATTGATTTTGGATTTTGCTTTGATATTGTTCCTGGTGGGGTCAGATTTGAAGCTGCGCCATTCAAATTGACTCATGAAATGGTGATGGTCTTGGGTGGCAGCCACAACACTCAAGCTTTCAAATGGTTCGAAGAATTGTGTGTTAAGGGTTATTTGGCTTGTAGACCACATATGGAAACTATTGTCCGTTGTGTCAATCCAATGTTGGAATCAGGGTTACCGTGCTTCACTGAACACACAATCAAGAAGTTGAGACAAAGGTTTGTTCCTGCTAAACTGGAAAAGGATGCTGGTTTGTACATGCGTGGTTTGGTAAGCAAATCAATGGAAAGTTACTACACTAAGGGTTATGATGAGTTCCAAAGGTTGACCAATGGTATTCCATACTAGTCATTATTATTTGATATTGTCAGAGATTTCTTCGTTTATATTTATAAAATTTGGATTGATACTCAAAATATAGTTACTAGAGACTGAATGTTTATTGAAAATTCAGATTAAATACATAGGCGTGTTCCCAATATTATAAAAATAGCTCTCTGCTTATCTAAGCTCTTTCAACAATAAAAAAATTTAAAGACTTCCGAGGATCGTGGAGAAGTTTTTTTTTTTTTTTTTTTCAATCGGCATTGATGTAAAGCTTATGATTGGTCCATATTGGAAGGAGGGATTTTGGTTTAGAATCTTCCTGTTAACTACGATGAAATGGAGAAAGTAAATTGCTCAGTTTCAAAATTCGTGTTGAAATGAAAAGGGCATGAGGAGACTCTTTTGTGAAAGTAAGCACTTCAACTGAACTTGTTGCTTGTGAAATTATTGTATATAAGTTTAAATTTCCCGCGACCCGAAATTAATAATTAGATTCACTTCAATGTTGAGAACCACTGCTAGAAACTTTTCCTCTACTGCCGCATCTGCCTACAAGGTCGCCGTTTTGGGTGCCAACGGTGGTATCGGACAACCATTGTCCCTTTTGATGAAATTGAACCACAAGGTCACCGACTTGGCTCTTTACGATTTGAGAGGAGCTCCAGGTGTTGCTGCTGATGTTTCCCACATTCCAACCAACTCAACTGTTAAGGGTTACAACCCAGAAAACATTAAAGAAGCATTGACTGGATCTGATGTTATTATCATCCCAGCTGGTGTTCCAAGAAAGCCAGGTATGACCAGAGATGATTTGTTCAACACCAACGCTTCTATTGTTAGAGACTTGGCCAAGGCTGCTGCCGACTACGCCCCAAACGCTGCTGTTTTGATTATTTCTAACCCAGTTAACTCAACTGTTCCTATTGTTGCTGAAGTTTTCAAGAGCAAAGGTACTTATAACCCAAAGAAACTTTTCGGTGTCACCACCTTAGATGTCTTGAGAGCATCTAGATTTGCTTCTGAAGTTGCTGGTACTGATCCAAACCATGAAAGCATCACCGTTGTCGGTGGTCACTCTGGTATCACCATTGTTCCATTGTTGTCCCAAACCGCCCACAAGTCTTTGGACACTGAAACCAGAGATGCATTGATTCACAGAATTCAATTCGGTGGTGATGAAGTTGTCCAAGCTAAGGATGGTGCCGGTTCTGCCACATTATCTATGGCTCAAGCTGGTGCTAGATTTGCCAGTTCCGTCTTGGATGGTTTGTCTGGTGACAAGGATGTTGTCGAAGCTTCTTTCGTTGACTCTCCATTGTTTAAATCTGAAGGTGTTGAATTCTTCTCTTCAAAGGTCACTTTAGGTGTTGACGGTGTCAAGCAAGTTCACCCATTGGGCGAATTGTCCAACCACGAAGAAGAATTGGTTAAGGGAGCCAAGGAAACTTTGATCAGCAACATTAAAAAGGGTGTTGAATTTGTTAAGCAAAACCCATAATTTTGTAATAGCAACTAGATCTTGTATATGAATTGAATTTGAGACCGATATTTGTATATATGAGTTGAACGACGTTAAATTTGAACATTCAAGTGAATGTTCTTTGGTGTTTGAAAAGTGACATCCTTAACATGCCTGATATATTTAAAATGTGAAAGAGTAAACTAGCTTGTTTAAAGTCTTTTATATAGCCCAACCACAAATAAAAAGAAAAATTAAATACTTGCTCTTTACTCTCAAAACTTCAGGTATTTGTTTCTATTCACTGAGCATACTTTTGAAAGAGCTTGAAATAGTTGCTACAATATAGAGCACTTTTGCGAACTAGGCTCTTTAATTAAACAGAATCTTATAGATAAAATCGTCTTTTCTCATCTTTGAAAATATGGAGTTTGCAAGACTTTAGCTACCACACTTGGAGTTTACAAGACTTGAGCTACCACGCTTGGAGTTTGTAAATTTTTGCATATATGCTGGAGTGCATGATGTTTTTGCACTATGGGTTTCAAAGCCTGTGACAAATTATAACCAATTTTTGTAGCAGTACTGCTATTGATGGATTCAAACAGATTTCGCAACACATTCTATCCACTATGGGAAGATTAAAGCCAAACTCTTCCTATGTGTATCACAGCCAAGTTCTAAGCAATATTGGTGTCGAAGTTGATGGCCGCAAAATTCAGGAAATAAACACTACAACTTCAAAGAAATCGTGTAATACAACTGTAAATTGTTAGTTCTTTCATGGTTTAAGAATCAAGTATCGCTTCCCCGATACTTCAAGCGAGCTTTATATTTGTATTGATTTACTTTTAGGAATCATTTGTTTGAATCTTAATGGCGTAAAGAAATCATTATGATTGGGCCACGTCTTCTTTAGGCCAGAAATTTAGATGTATTCACTTGATCAGCTAAATTTTCGCCAAAACGCGAACCAATAAAGTACTGTGTGATAATAATGGATACTCTTATAGTCTGGTCACATCCACTTTGATGCCTTCAACTTAATAATTTGTATCAATATCAGCTTTTAGCCCTTAACATAAACTTGCCAGGTGTAAATATTTAGGTGAACATTTGAGCTTGAATACAGAGTCATTGAAATCTAGCTAACGTGATGTGATAGCCAATGATTACGAACATTAGCTATCACTCATATAAAAAAAAAATCTTCATTTGTCTTAATTGTATATGTTTTCAGGCCACACTCGAAGATTTATTGCTGTAATCAACTCAGAAACAATAAAATCATGATTGTACATTTTTGGTACGATTTAATGTCCGTGTTTGGGGAGGCGGGAAGTTGATTTGGCCTATTTTTAAGGAAAATGTAATAGCGAGGCTTATAAAACCCATCAATTACGTCATAAAGTTTATATCAAGGTCAATTTTTTTCTTTACATGGATCGTTTGTACTTTCAAGTGATCATGTGATACTTAATGCCGATTCCAACGAGTACATTGAAGCATAAATGTACCTCAACCAGCAAAACTTTTTTGATTCCAAATTAGTATAAATTAGAACAAAACTGAACAAAAATGTTAAGCTTAAATAGTTCCGATCCGAAGTCGGATTTTTTGCTCAAGATAAAGTTTAACAAACATGGGGGAAAGTTGGTTCAAACTTACTATTTAATTTTTCAAGAATCTCGCTTGTTCTAAACATTTTTTAGTAATGCAAGAGCTTTTGAAATAGCAAGATATGGTTTAGACTCACATCTCTCACCCGTTGTTATTTTATTTCAACTGCTTTGCTTCATATCAGATGTTGAAAATTTTGAATAATCCTATGTAACACAAAACTGTTAGTTTTGCTTATAGACACAAAACGTTTGTGAGGTCTATTATAATTGATTATGCACAAAATAAAGATAAATTTTGTGTTTTGAACTTTGTTTAGTCTGAATGATAGTTTCAGAGTTATTAAGAGTCCTCCTGACAACTTTAGATAGTGCGACGTTTTATTGTCAGTCCACTATTTTTCGGCAATTCATTAACATCCAAAAGAAAAAAATTTTCTTTCATCTATTCGTCATAGATTCACTTTCGATTAAACATTATCACACGATTTTTCATAATCATAATCTAATCAAGACACTTAGTTTTTAACCTTGTACTTCTTTTCAGTTTAATAACTATTGATTTGAACAAAATTGTGCTTCTCTTTATATGGCCCTGTCGCATGATTTTTTTTCTAATTCGAGTTCTTTCTCCGAAAATCATAACCGCAGTAAAAAGAGCCAGTTTCTAGACCAAATTATGTTGTTAGCACAAGATATATACTCTACTAAAATAGACTAGGCTCAAAAAAGAAAAATAGTCAGCACAAGCAAAAGACGCGTTAAACATACACTTCTACCCACATTCACACACTTCAACTCACACTTACACTCACACGCAATTAAATCTAGTTTCAGATTGTCATTCGTTTTAACACCAGTTCTTATTGATTTATAAAAATTTCTATTTCTTGTGTTTCAAAAATTATTAGCTTTTCTCCAGGTTATTAATGCTTCTTAGCTTACACCACTCATAAAACTTTACCATTTACAGTAACTGTGATCTGGTGAAATTATGATCGCCAAAATTTGGTAGCGAGCCAATTTTTTTTTTTTCAAATTTCCCCTAACATGGACAAATACCTTATGAGTTCACCACAACTCTCCCAGCCTTTTGATATACTGGAAACATATGGGAACACTCTGCGACACACTGTGAATGATGCAGATGAGGATGTTGTTCCTGTTTCAACGCATCATCCAAACAATAAGGGGTATGATTTTGATTTTAGTAGTTTTGAAGATACTTTCAAACATGATATGAATCAAGCCGCAACCATGATGGATACTTTTATTGAACGTCGAGGTCATCAATCGCAACATTCTACCTCTCTGGTGATATCTGCTTCAGCGATACCCCCAACAACTCAAGACTCATCTCAAGAAATGGTTCCGCTTGATTTTTCTGGTGGTCTGCTTCATCTGGCAGATTCAATTCCAGGACTCCTGTCACTGGTACTGAATCCTTCGCTAGGGGACCTGCCAATGTCATTTCCACAAGCTAAAGAGCATCCTTACCAAACATTACAAACTCCTCGCCGGTTGAATCGGAAGAAATCATTACTGGTACTGCTGGTTCAAAACCCAAACACTCCTCATAACGTCACACTATCACCAGTTAACTTGGCTAAAGTTTCTAAAAAAATTAAAGGTCACCATAGATCAAGGCTGCGTTTACTGGTGGATAACTCATATAAACTCCCCTCTTCAAATTCATTTAATAATTTGAATCCATTCTACACTCCTCAAACCTTCATATCTCCAAAAATAGATCAAATTACAACAGATTTAGATGATTTGGATACCCCATTACCTACTCCGGGACCAAGACTGAAAGCTCTGCCTCGTCTGCACATGTCACCAAGTCCTTTGGATGTCGTAGGGATTCTGGATAATGATGCATTTAAAGCATTGCGTAAGGCGAAGCTGTATCTGAATATTAAACGTGATGATGATTCCAATAACTTTACGAACTTCCATAGTGCAACTTCAACTCCTGGAGGGTATTTTTCATCTATTCCAAAACAACTCGATTTGAGTAAATCATTCGCAATTCAAGGAGAATATGAAAAAATAGACCTCCTTCTGCCTCGCTTTCTTAAAAAGCAGGAACCTCATAGTCATGAATTGAATACCTTTGACTCAAGTTTTTCCAAATCATTGGCAGATTTTGCAATGGGTCAACAAATTGATGGTTTACTTCCACCTATGGCAACATTTACAAACCAACAACAACAAAACCTTGTTCAGCAGCAGCAAAATATTATTCAACAGCAGCAAAATATGATTCAGCAACAAAGCATAGTTCAGCAACATCATCCTCATCAACAGCCTCAAAACCTCAATCAACAACATCAACAATCTCAAAACCTCATTCATCAACAGAATCACATTCAAAGTCATCATCAACAAAATCAATTACAAACACAGCATGATCAATTAAACCAAATGATGCAAAATCAAATAAATCATCAAATGCATCTTAATGGCTCGATCCCACAGCACATAAAAAATCCAATGATTCACAATCAATTGAATAATCAATTGAATAATCAATTACACATTCAAAATCAAATCAACTTAACAAACTCAGCACAAATACAAAATCACCAGTTGAAAATTCAAAATCAGATATCACAACCGCAAAGACAATCATTCTACAAGACAAATCAAATTCTGAAAATGGCAGAAATCGATGAACCAACAGTTCCATCTCTGCTGCTTGAACAATTGAACACGATGTCGAAGATTGACATACCTGTAGTTAAAAATAATAGAGGTGATAAAAATGATAGACTTGACCCTAAAAAGAAGCACAAGTGCCCAATCTGTGATTCTCGTTTCCAAAGACCCGAGCACGTCAAGAGGCACATGAAATCACATTCTCTGGAGAAACCTTTTCAATGTGACGAAGTCAATTGTGGTAAGCGCTTCAACAGAAAGGATAACTTAAAGGCACACTTGAAAAAAATACATTCAAGGCAATTATAAAAGCAATTCAAATGATTCCATCCTATAGGCATGATCAATTTTTGATACGTTTTAAAAAAAAATAATTACGTGTTTGGTTTTAGCCCAACTGAAAATTCATCATAATTGTTTACAAATCGAAACTACCCTTTGCTTGGTTTGTAACACTGCAAAATCGTCAGAAAAATCATACCTTATGTTAAAATCGAGGCGCAAGAATCTCCTAGATTAAGTAAGATTGTCTAAGCTAATTTCTTTCAGGAAAATAAAACATTAACTAGCTTAGCAAATGCAGACAAAGTTATAAAGAATTTGCTGGTTCATTTCAAAAAATGTCTTGTGAAGAAAGTGCCAAGACGTAGCATGTATAGAAAGTTGGGGCGTTTGCTCTTACGTTTATAGATGAACGAATATACGTTAAACGCAATTCAAGCTTATCCATAAAAAAGGGGACTTAAGGCTTTGCTATGGTAGTTTTTGATTTTTGTGACATGAAAGAAACTCAAAAGCGTACCGAGCTACAATAGCAAGTTGCCAAGGTTTTAAGTGGATCAGACTCCGAAACACGCCCGCAGTGCTAAAAAGTTCTAGTCCAATGTTCTTCAGATTTTATCTTATGTAATCACTCTCAGGGCAAAAGAGAAAAGCAGAAAAAACGGGGGCAAGCCCGGAATCGAACCGGGGACCGCACGCATATTAGAGATAGTCCCTAAGCATGAATCATACCACTAGACCACGTGCCCTTTTGATGTTGTTTTTGATATTTGCGTTTGTGTCAAAGTGCGTCTTACAACCTTTTTGTGTGCAACTACTTCACATACAATTAGTCAGCTTGTATTAATGTTCCTAAGCACTAACTTTAATCACAACTAACCCTCAAGCTTTTGGTTCCAATTCTTGCTTTGATCACCGGGACTAGTTTCTCTCGTAAGAATGCCATACTACATTCTTAAATAGGTAGCTCACATACCAACAATTCACAAATCAATAAAAATTAACTTGGGCATTTTATTCATGAATGAATTCGAAAGCAATTTTTAGAAAACTTGTCAATGTATAATTGTTATCCTTCACAATCTACATAGTTTATTTGGCCTGCTCAACAAGACTGGTTTGTTCATAACCTACATACTTGATCTATACAATCAACAAAATAATCAATATTCATATCATTTAAACCAGCAATGTTTACTCGTCCAAAATTAGTCACATGAATATGAAGACTTACTAGCTTTTGAATTTTCTTTTCAGAAAGGTTTGGGCACCAGAAAAATCCATTTTGCTCATGAATTGAATTCCAATTACCTGGTGTTCCTTTTTCAATCAATTTTTTTTGCAATTTGTTTCGGATGCTTTTTAATCTTTCAGCCACCAGTTTGATTTCCTGATGCCAATCTTTTGTCAACTGTGGATTTTGCATTATTATACTAGCGACCCTTGCACCGAATGCTGGTGCAAAAGAGCAATGTGATCTGAACAATGAAGTCAAGTTTATTAAGACCTTAGGACGTGATTCGTGATTCTTTACAACCACGTGAATTGCTCCAACTCGTTCTCCATAAAGGCCTAAACTTTTAGAAAATGATTGGCAAACAATATAATCAATATTTAATTCATAAAAATATCTTATTGGCCATGCATCATCCACAATAGACCCCAGGGAAAGCCCCAAATAAGCACAATCAAGAATTGGGATTAAATCGTTTTTCTTTAGTAAGCGTGCAATTTCAATCCATTGAGGTTTCGTGAAGTCAGCGCCTGTAGGATTGTGGCATCCAGTTTGTAAAATGAAAACGCTAAACTTGGGGGCACTTTTAATTGCTTCAACTACTTTTTCAAAATCTACTTTGTTTTTCATGGCAGAATAATAAATGTATGAATACGATTCACCACCAGATGCAGCAATGATCTCATAATAATTTGACCAAGTAGGAGTTCCAACATAAAATCTCGTAAGACCAGATTTAACAGCCAAAGAACATGCCAAGTACAATGAACCTGTTCCACCAATCGCTTGAAACAGAACTATACCCAGATCTTTCAGAATCTTGCCTCCAAATATAACTTCTTTGGCCGAAGAGACAAATTCAGGAAGTCCCTCCATAGTTGTGTAATTATGACCAGGACTTTGCTCCTCTAAAATCTTTTTAGCTTTTTTAACGCATGGGAAAGTATATGAATCTCCTTTTTCATCAAAATAGACACCAATGCTCACATTTATTTTTTGTTCACTATCATCTTCTAAGTATTTCATCATAGTAGAGACAATAGGGTCAGGGGATTGGGTTTCAAGTTCCGAAAATAAGTCGATAGTCATTAAGATATCTGGCGTGTAAAACAATTAATGCGAATTAAAATCATTTTCGAGTAAAGCATATTGCCCCGAAAAAATCAATAAATTGTAATTTCCTAACTTAGAACTCTTGAAGTATACTTTGACAAGTTGTTTTTAAATGTGAATTAATACCTAATTTATCCAAGGTCATAATTGTAGCACCACATACAAATTTTGTATTGTTGCGTAAGATGTCGGGTGAGTCAGATTTAATCTCAGAAGAAAGTTGATTAATAAAAATACCGAGGTCATCTAAGCATTTTGATTCGATTAGTATATTTTCCAATACTTTGTTTTCATAATTTGCAAAGTAATGAAGCAAAATCCCAATTGATTTGAGCTGTGAGAGTAAAGTTTGGAATTCGACAGTCCCAGCAGGTTTTAATGTAATTGATACTAACTTTTGTAATAAGCTTTCATCAACAATTTGTTGATCTTCTTGAATATAAGACTGAACCAAGGCAAACGCAATTGCGACAGACTGTTCGGACTCAAGAATGATATTCCAGAACTCTGTCAATTGAAGTACATTTGGCGATTTTGCGAATTTAGTTGCAAATCTTAAAAAAACAGAAAAGATCTCAGGGTAGTAATTTGAGTTGTCAATAATGATTTTTGCAAATTTTGATTTTAAAAGATTTTCATTATCAATTATGGGTTGCAAAAAAACAGGGTCAACGATTATATTAGTTAACATGTGAATGGATTGAACTTGAACGACATCATTCAAGTTTATTTTGAAAAAACAGGAAATAAAATTCGATGGATCACCGATTTTGGTAGTTACTTTTTGTAAAGTTTCTAAAGAATTAATGAAGTTTCCAATGTTAACACATGAGGCAGCAATTGCGTATGGATTGATATCATTAGGATCGAGTATATAATTGATACTCAAGTCTATATCTGATTCACTATTAAATCCAATCATTGAGGATATACAGCCACTAGCTGCAAAGAGATGTCTTTGAATTGTTGGTTTGGATGTTTTTGGCATGTTTAATAAAAGTTTCAAAATGCGAGAGTTCAAATCACCCAAATCATGATTAGTCGACTCAAATGCAAGCAATTTTGGAATTGGTTGGGCAATATTTAAAATTAACTCCTCATCCAACTCTTGAGTTTGAAAAGCCTTCTCTAAAAGATGCACCAAGCCATGTGCCATCTTTATACTGTAATCTTGATCTAAATCAACATGCTCAACCAACAGCAGAATAAATTCCATTAACAGTTCATCTTCTTCAATATCCTCCACTTGTGAGATCCACTCTAACAAAACAGGTGAAAAATGGCGGTAGAGAATTGGCAAGTGACGATCTTGATTTGATGTATTATGAATGAATTGTGTCAATAAGATTGTGATTCTTTGGTTTATATCAATTAAGTGATCTGAATTATGGGCCATGTTTGCAAGGTTTCTCCAAAGGTCATCTCTTGAAACAAGGTACTCTCTGTTAGGGTCATTGTCAGCACAAAGGTTTATTAAACATCTAAGAATCTCTAATTTCTCAGCATCAGTACAGATTTGAAGTTCTTTGACAGCAGATTCTAGGAAGCTTGGAAGATCATTAATGAATTCAGCTCGATAAGTTTCATCTCTTAAATTTGTTCCAATTTGATTGTAATTCATAATGTATGTCGAAGTCATGTGATTTCCAATTTTTTAATATTTGCATGGACGTTACGCAGTGTGAGATTTCTTTACTTGTAATATTTTGTGACATAATTTAATTTAATCTAATTGACATCTAACTTAAATAACAGGTTTTAAAAATCGGGGTAATGACAGTGGTGGACTAGGTGTATGTTTTTTGTCGAGGTAAGAGGAAGGGGGAAGAGGGGGTATATATACAATCTTTTAATTTAGTATTGACACCACTATTCAAACTCACTTTCTCCATTTCTTAAGCCCAATAGCAATCTCACATCTATGGACAACAGTAAACCATACAATAAAGGTAAAAGGTTAAGCAAGTCTCTATCACTTGTATCATTGATCCAACCTTCTATCATAACACCATTTGATTCATGTAGGGCATAGCTCACTGGCAGATTATCTAATATGATAACATTTTTCAAATCTTCTCTTGGAAAATACTTGGATAAATCTTTAATATACCCGACACCTCTGCGGTATGTACAATCTGTTCTATAATAACGTTTCAGGAAAACTCTTTTAGGTATTTCTAAATTTGAATCTTTAAAAGACGGTGTAAGCTCACTCTCTAACCAGTCAATGATCGGATCTGCATATTCTTTAACACTTGCTGTAAAGATTTGTAAGTCAAACCAATTCGATATTTCTTTTAAAAAATAATCACAGAATGGTCGCTTATAGACATAATATAATGTCGATATGTTATTAATTTTTATTTCAATCATTTTACATGAAGATGAAGATGGAACGCGTGCTAGAGTTCTCAGCATTGAATGAATTAATGTTTCATCTAAATCAAGAACCAACGTTTTCCTCTTTTTCTTTTTTTCGGGGTTGCGCAGTAATGGATAAAGTCTTTGCGGTGGTGGGATCATATATTTTGATGAAAACGTGGGTGACTTGATTTCATTAGCTAATAAATTTTCACGTTTAAGCTTCTTCATTCTTTCAGGTGTATCGATCACTGACTTTTCTTCTTCTGTATATTCTGCCGATTCAGATCCATAAGCTGCTTGATATTTATCTCGTGGGATAAGTCCTAATGCTTCAAATGAATAAGAAAATGGATAAGTTATCACTAGCCAAACAAAAAGAATTGGCTTGATTATGAGATAGTTAGGAATGAACAAAATTAATCCTATTATCCAAATCAATATCGAGTAAATTTTCACCCATATTGAAGTTTTATGCTGTAATATACTAGAGTTATGCCTTACCATTTGATCTTTTTCATTTTCGTTAGTCGTTTTAGCTTCCAAATCTGTCTTCAAATCTTCATTTTTTGCTTTCTTTCCAATACCATCGTCATCATCATCCTCATCTTCGTCATCTTCTTCATCATCGTTCCTTTGCTCAACTTCGTTTAATGGTATTGTCTGAGATTCCTCAATATGCTTAGGGTCAATTCCTTCTTCCTCCTCGTACCCAAACTCATCATAACTTCCTCCGTATATCCGCTCAAATGATTTCACTAGGATCTTTATCGAGTTCATACCAATAGGAGTGTGGTTTAGGGATTTTAAATAGAATGTCGTTGTACAAAAACGTGCTACCAAAAATGTCGCCAAAAAAATACAACAAACAGCACTAAAAAGTTGCTTTTCCAAAAGTAGAAAATTGGTCAACAAAATGACCCAACACCTTTGTGGGGCATATTTTTAGGAAAAAGAAGATGATGACTTGATAGTTTTCCATGCATACTTCTATTCAGAAATATTTTGGGTGTACTTTTTTGTGGGGATGTTGGTCATTTAGTTTAAGTTTCGATGATAGTTTAAAGTAATGTTGTCTCTTCACAATGTAGATCGTCAACATCTTCTAAATCTTTTACAATTTTGTATCTTTCTTTATTGTTCTTATGTACTCTTTGTTTTATTGATTATACATTAGTGTTATTTAGTTGCACTATTAATGAAATTTTGAAACATTGAAGTAATCATACCAATTTGACCAGTCCTTGAAGAGGTAATATCACCTAAATTTAAAATCTCACTGTCTCTTTCATTTTCATTTTCAACATCAGCATCTTCAGCATCTTGTTGCTCACCGATTGTAAAATTATCTTGTAAACTTGTCGCTATCAAACGCATACTACCCAGATCTTCTTCAATACAAGTATCTGTTAAGAGCTCATCATCTTCAGGTTTAATTAAACGAATTTGATTTGTATTGTAAGAATTACAATATTTGCATTTAAGCCCTAAAACATGATATGAAACATTTGATTTACCCTTACAATCATTGCAACCAATTATACATCTCCAAAAATTGTAAGGTGATGGTAACGGCGACTGTATAATTTCTTGATCCAAAATACGAAATTGAGTTTCAACATTAACAATTGTTTTTTTACAAATTGGACATTTGTAAGAATGATTAACTAATTCATCATAACAATGCTGATGTATCGAGTGACCACATTTCATGAACACAATTTTATTTATCAGTGTAAACATGTACTCATTACAGATGGGGCAATTTGAATGAGTTGTATTACTAAGACACTTATGCCGTTGCTGTAAATCAATCAGTAAACATACCCCACATTGATCGCAATGAAAGTAATCTTTTCCAAGGCCAACTCCTAGCCGACAAATTCCACATTTATCACAATGATATATATCCTTTGTGCTATTATTATCATATAATTTACATTTAAAACAAAAGTATTCTGCCAACTCTTCTTGACAATTGATGCAATAAGATTGCTCAGGTAATTGAGGCGTCTGACACTTCATACAAAGAATGTGCCGCACCTTATTCCGCACAAGTTTGTGACTCTCTTCGATAGCGTCATGACAAAACCGACATGTGTACCATTTAAAACAAGTTGGACACTCCACTTTACAATTACGTTGATAATGTGTGCACCCTAGAATGCCATTGCTGGCATCATAATATGTGGGCTGTGTATCTGCTTCAGTTAACATGACTTCATCTTCAGATACGGCTTCATCATCGAAATGATTCTCGCTTAAATTTTCTTGTGTCGCGTTTATTTCGTTGGGTCGTGTGATCTTTGTATTATCGTTTTTCTCTCTTTTATCTTTAGTTTCCTCACTATTATTTCTTATTATGCCAGCTTCCTCAAGTTTACTTATCGTCTCGTTACCCCCTTTATTATTTTCATCGTCTTCGATTTCATCTTCATCTTCTTCAATGGTATCTCTTATAACCAATTTTTGTGAACGTAAATTTTCATCACCACTTGTGTATTTTAAATAATTACCCATCATTAACCTTGTAACCAATTTATTCTTGACATTTTGAGGGATGTCTTCTAGATTTTGAATGTGTTGAATCTTTTTCCTTAATAAGTCTTCCTTTCCAAAATCTTGTATGGAATTCAAATTTGTTAATTCACGTACTTTTTCTGCACTTAATCCTAATATACTGTCACTTGCCATACTATCATCACTATCTTGAGATTGAACTGATAATCTTTTTCTTCTACGTATGATTGGTTCTGGCTTGACTATGTCATTTATCAAAACTGATGGTTCATGAACTATTTCCTGAACACCTATTGGTTCTGTTTCGTCTCCGATTTCATCATCAATAGGGAGTGAGATCGTTTCACTGATAACTTTTCTTAATGGTCCTAATCGATCTATTGCTGCATCTATACTTAGACCTAACTTTAAATCTTCAAGGATTTTGTTCATTTGTACTCTGGTTGAGATTGCAGTCTTGATAGAGTTACTTAAAACTCCTCCTTCTGCAACCACTTCACGTCCATATTCTGCAATATAATTCGAAAACTCTTTAGAAAACTCAGGTATTCTCAGTAAATCGAATTTAGGTAGCTTTTCGATATTGAATAAAAAGTTAAGGTTACCAATTCCATCTAACTCTTCAGTTAGTGAATCAACTTCAGAATCACTACTCATGATTATATGGGGCCCTGGTTTTTTTATAAAGAAAAAAAAATTGAGATGTCAATTGGAGTAACAAGTGACGTATCGACAAAAGTTACAGAAGGCGCTCATACCAACGATGGAAAACTATCAAAGGATCCAGTGAAAGACTCAAAATTGAATATACCAATAGATCTGTCACCACAACTAAATATTGCAAGCAATCTGATAAATCAATCGACTATCCCTGAAGATATCAAACAAACAATAGATAAAACTATTCACTACATATTAAAAAATGGAACAAGCTTTGAAAGTAGATTAAAAAAGATCAACAATGGTAAATTTGATTTCCTAAATGAATCAAACATATATCACTTATACTATAAAAAGCAGTTACTTGAGATTCAAAAGCCTTCAACTCCAAAAGTTCAAGATGAAAAAAAGGAAGTTGTTAAACCAAGAAATTTGAATTTTCAAACTAACCTCCCTCCTTTATCAGCTTACGACTTGGAAGTTATTAAACTTTGTGCCCTATTCATTGCACGTAACGGTGAAGAATACTTGCAACCCTTAAAAGAACGACAAAATAAAGCTCAATTCGAATTTACGAACAAAACACATTCCTTATATCCTCTCTTTAAAACATATGTTAATCAATATTTAAGAATCAATGAACCTATAAGCTTGCCCAAAGACTTATTGTCAACTGCTCAGATGAGAGCTTTGTATAGGCAACAACATAAAAGTGAGGTTAAATCTCAGACCTTGGATAAAAAGCAACATAAAATACATTATGCTCTGATAGACTGGCAAGATTTTACCGTTGTGGGGAATGTTTATTTTGACGCTGTGGATGAAGTTAAGGAGTTGGATATTCCATTGAACAGGAATGATCTTTTGTCGCGATCTTTGGAACTGAAAGGAAACACTATTGTGAAGGAGCCAATAATAATGCTGAATAGCAAAAGATCAAAGGTTGATTCTCCCACTATTGGAATTGTTCCTAAAGGTATCAAAATTCGTGCTGCTGGTGAATCACGCCTCAAAACACAAACAGAGCGTCTTATAACTTGTCCTATTACGGATCAAAAGATCCCGGAACTGAAGTTTGATATGCATTTAAAAATTTTGGTTCGTGACCCCAGATATAAAAAAGAACAAGATAATTACCTTAAAAAGAATTTTGCTCAACTGTCAAGTTTAACAGTTGATCAAGTTTACGAGAATATAAAAAGATTGGTAAAAAAAAGAACTATCGATGAATGAAATTAAAACTTATAACATCATTAACTTGAGCCAAAATGAAGATATAGAGACGAGTCATAGAGATTATACAGAAAATAAGACATTAATAATATGCAAAAAATATGAAGACAGCGAATTAGGCTCCTAATTTACACCCAACAATACGAGCGAAGCGAGTAAGTGAGTGAATATAAGAATAAGATATAAGGCTCCTAATTTACACCCAACAATAAACCAGTGTGTGGATAATCTTGAACTTAGAATATCAAAATGCTTTTCAGACCCATAAAGTTAAAGTTAGAGAAGATAACCTAGGTGAAACATAAGGTACCGACTTGAAGCAAGTTTTCAAAGGCACATAAATTTTTCCCAATTACGTTATTCTGAATATTCAACTAGGCACGCTTTTATTACCGAGTAACTATGTGTGAACGTTCATAGTATTGTAAGAAAGAGAAAGTCTACTCTTTTAATGGGAATACCTAATTTTAGTTTTGTTAAACATGTTTCTTAGTAAAACGAAAGATTACATGAGATTAATACTCTCAAAACCAAAGTAGAGGTACAGGAGGGTTTACGTGTGGCCATCATTAGAACTTAAAAATTTATTCCCATGTCCCAATGACCTATATTGATATTTATTAATCAGCAAGACTCACTTTTATTTAGCGTATTGTTGTTCTTTACATTATTTCTTAGTGTTTTAGTACTAGATGTACATTCTATTATATATCCCATGCCTAAAAAAAAACCCGGGGAAGTATGTGCGTATTTAAATTCACACTTTCCTTGATTAAGCTACCAACCAAAATATCCTTGTACAAATATAAGACACTAGATATCTCAAATAATAAAAAATTGGAACTGAGCCTGTGCTGATTAACCAAGCTTTATTATTCAAGTTTAGGAGATATCATTCAGTGAAATATTAAGCTAAAAAGTGTAAACAATTATCTTATTTCTTCCCCGAACATCTGTTTCTGGGTCTGAAGTATCTATTTCATACATTTCACCCTGTTCATTCAAAAAATACTCTTTAAGTTTCTCATCTTCGACATCCTCTTTGTTCCTGTTCTTCATCTCCAAATTTTTTTTGTCATTATCCTTGTTGTTAAAGTTTTTGTTCAAGCCATCTGAAGAATAATCAAAGTTAATATCATTCAACAAATTTAGTCTTGATATATACAATGTAGTAAGGAACATAACTAAGTCTATTCCCCATATAAAAGTTGATATTATGGTAAAGGAGCCGATTGCTTTACGCATGTTACATATAGATCTGGATGGACATGGACTTGGAATGACTGTTGATACAACCATTATAAACAGCACTATTTTCATTAAAAATGCTGCTGTACAATAAAAGCTTCCATTTCGTTTCTCAAAATTGATGACTTTAGCAATGAATAATATTGCTACCACTATGGCCATTGCCGAATCTGCCACCAAGTATCTATATATCGATACTGGCATTGATTGGTCATGGCTCAATAGCACCAGAGAAAGCGACATCAGTACTATTCCAAATATAATCTCAAAGATGTATATCACAAGATTCAATGACACAACGAATTGGTCTTCATCATCATCCACATTAGATTGAATTATTTTAGTTGATTTTAAACGAATCAATGGCTTATTCATAACATGGCTAACCAATCTAGCCTCCAAGGCTCGGCTCATCAGATTTATAGACTGAATATCTGGATTTGTGTTTGTTGCCAAAGATCTTCGAGCTTTTAATGCAGAAAACTCTCGAGGATCTATTTCAGAAGGTAATTGGGCTAAATCTTGGTCAGGTACTTCAGCTGCGTGGTTTTTAGCATGTGGTTTAACATCATCTTTCTTTCGTAATGCATAATACTCCAGGTTAGGAAAATGTTTTTGATTTTGATTAAGAACCAAACCTTGTCTTGGTTCCACTGGTGGTGCTTTTTTAATCTTTCGATTAAGTTGATTACCCTCAAATGTCTGCAGCGCATTTGATATCAAAATACCTGGAACTTCACTATTATTATTTCCCAAGTAACCGTTCGAAGGTGTCGGGGGTAAGGCAACATCCTTCCTGAGTTTGTCAACACTGGGGTGCTTTCTATCTTGCGAGTGGTTATGTGGCGGTGTGGATAATAGATGATCTGTATCAGGAAGAGGAAATCCCTCGAAGTAGGGCACTTTATTGTTTTCCAATTGTCGATGAGAAGGCGGAGTCGAGCTTCGAGTTGGAATTACTGGTTGTAAGCCTCCGTACTCAGGCCTAGACATTTCTCCTGTAACTTCGTATCCAAATTCATCATGATATGGGTACAGCATTCGAATTAAGAAGTGATTGCTTTGAAGAAATGACCTAGCATATATAAGATTACGTCATTCCTCTTTGGGAGCAAACAATAACATAAAGTTTAAAATCAAAATGCAGTTTACTGCCCTGATCAATTTGATATTACTTGGCTCAACTTTAAGCCACGAATGAGAACTGATGTTATAAAACTATTCAAAATTGATACACGAACATACTTTTATATTATTATGGACAATAAATACATAGCTTAAGCAGTGGCCATCTTGTTCAATGCAGAACCGTGCTTGAACCATTCAATTTGTTCAGAGTTGTAGGTGTGGGATAATTCAGTTTCCCAAGCAGCGGATCCATCAGCTGGATTAACTCTTAAAGTAACGTGCTTGCCTGGAGTCAAGGTGGTCAATCCCAACAAGTCAACGGTGTCTTCAGGTTGGATCTTATCGTAGTCAGCAACATTGACAAAGTTCAATGGTAACAAACCTTGCTTCTTCAAGTTAGTTTCGTGGATACGTGCGAAAGACTTAGTGATGATGGCGAAACCACCCAAGAATCTTGGTTCCAAGGCAGCGTGTTCTCTTGAAGAACCTTCACCGAAGTTTTCGTCACCAATAACAACCCAAGGCTTGCCAGCGTTTCTGTAATCAGCAGCAGTTTCTGGAATACCCTTGTAAACACCAGTGTACAAATTCTTGACATTGTTAACTTCACCATTTTCAGCGTTGGTAGCACCAATCATGTAGTTGTTAGAAATGTTTTCCAAGTGACCACGGTATTTCAACCATGGACCGGCCATAGAAATGTGGTCAGTAGTGGTCTTACCAACGGCTTTAATCAAGATTGGCAAGCCTTCAGCGTCCTTACCGTTCCATGGCTTGAATGGGGTCAACTTTTGCAATCTGTCAGAAGTTGGGGAGATGACAACTTCAACGCTAGATCTGTCAGCTGGTGGAGCTTGGTAGGTGTTTTCACCAGCATCGTAACCATTTGGTGGTAAACCAACACCAACTGGCTCCTTCAACTTGAATTCTTTTCCGTGGGCATCCTTCAAAGTATCAGTGATTGGGTTGAATCCCAAGTTACCGGAGATAGCGTAAGCAGTGACCATTTCTGGGGAGGCAACAAAGGCGTGGGTAGCTGGGTTACCATCGTTTCTGGAAGTGAAGTTTCTGTTGAAAGAGGACACAATAGTGTTCTTGTCACCCTTCTTGATGTCTTGTCTGTCCCATTGACCGATACATGGACCACATGCATTGGCCATAACGACACCACCAAAGTCTTCAAAAGTCTTTAATTGACCATCTCTGGCAATGGTAGCTCTAACTTGTTCAGAACCTGGAGAAACAGTGTAAATAGACTTAGCCTTAAGACCGTGAGAACCAGCATCTTCGATAATTGAAGCAGCTCTAGTCATGTCTTCGTAAGAAGAGTTGGTACAAGAACCAATCAAACCAACTTTAACTTCCAAAGGCCATCCGTTAGCAATAGCAGTTTCCTTCATCTTAGAAATTGGGGTAGCTAAATCTGGGGTGAATGGACCGTTGACGTGAGGTTCTAAAGTGTTCAAGTCAATTTCAATAACTTCATCGTATTCACAACCTTCATCAGCAGACAAGTAGTCCTTCTTGTAAAGTTGGGCAAATTGAGCAATTTCAGATCTACCGGTAGCGTTCAAGTACTCAACCATAGAGTTGTTGAATGGGAAAACAGAAGTAGTAGCACCAATTTCAGCACCCATATTACAGATGGTACCCATACCAGTACAGGAGAAGGTTTCAACACCAGAACCAAAGTATTCAACAATGGAACCAGTACCACCCTTAACAGTGGTGATACCAGCAAGCTTCAAGATGATATCTTTTGGAGAAGTCCAACCAGACATTTTACCAGTTAATTTAACACCGATAATCTTTGGAGCCTTCAATTCCCATGGCAAGTTGGCCATGACGTCAACGGCATCAGCACCACCGACACCAATAGCCAATTGACCCAAACCACCGGCATTAGGAGTGTGTGAATCAGTACCAATCAAAAGGGCACCTGGGAAAGCATAGTTTTCCAAGACAATTTGATGGATGATACCGGAACCTGGTTTCCAGAAACCCAAGTTGTACTTGGCACAGGCAGTTGACAAAAATTCGAAAACTTCCTTGTTCAAGTCAATTGCTCTAGCCAAATCCTTTGAACCACCAACTTGAGCTTGAATCAAGTGATCACAGTGGACAGTAGATGGGGTAGCAACTTGTGGCATACCAGCGGACATGAATTGTAAAATGGCCATTTGAGCGGTAGCATCTTGACAAGCAACTCTGTCAGGTCTCAACTTCAAGTAAGAAACACCTCTTTGAATGTCTTGTCCGTGTGGGTCATCCAAGTGACCGTACAACAACTTTTCAGCATATGTCAATGGTCTGTTTAATCTTTCCTTGACAATTTGAAGGTTTTCAAGTTGCTTCTTGTATTGAATGAAGGAGTGAGATTCCAACAAGTTTTGATTGACTTGGGAGTCCTTGGTCAATCCAGATGTAGCCAAACCACGAATAGAACGTGGGGCTCTTAAAGTAGCTCTGGTAACAGACAACATTTTACAAAAAAAATATCGCTATATTTCTTATAAAAAAAACAAAAGCCTATTTTTTCATCTACAAGGGATTCGCTTTTATATATACGTTTTTTTTTTTTCCTTAGTACTAGTGGACATTTTCATGTTGTTGGTGCCAACGTGAGAAAAAATATTCGTACAATTGATCAAAAAAAGACTGCATCGTGAATCAACCAATAGCCTTTCAGAAATTAATAATAATTGTTCATTTTGCGCTACTTATGTAAAGAGTTTTCAAAGTGAAGAGATAGACTCGATGGGATCTTTTCAAATTTAGGGAACAGAAAGATGATATATTGCCTTATTTTGAATGTGATTTAGGCTTCAGGATCGATCAATAACCGGCGCTCGTGATAAAGTTTGCTTGCGAGATGAAAATTTCTCTAGATAGATGACAAGGGCATGTTTTGAGTTTTCTTAAAAGTCGTTATTCTATTGGTTGATTCAGAACCGGAGCCGCGCATCGGCTTGTTGGCTTGTAGACAAAATTTCATACTAGCGGGGGTAAAAATAATTCCGAGGAAGTTGCCTGTCACGTGGGCACAGATGGCTGATAGAAATGTGGGGTCAGTAACGATTAATCAGGAAACGGTTGCTTTATGGAGTTAGTATATTGTTAATCTTAATAAGCTTCTACTTTTCTTTTAATAGTTTGCAAGTTCATAGCAACCAGTGTATTCTCATCAAATGTGCTTGCAAACATATTATTTTGCAGCCATTAATCTCTATTATGCACCAATCTCCCTATCGTAGGTATTTTTTTGATTATCTCTGTTGTGAACCGGATAACTGTTGTGGTATAAAGTGATTATAACTTCAAAACCATCAGAATTTTTTTGATAATATCTTTTAATCATTTGCTGTCTTAGTTTCCTTAATTTATCGCGTAGGCTCTTATAGATCATTTCAAATCTAGCAACCAAGAGAAAACTCCTTTCGGCTCCCCTCTAGCTTATCTATTTTCAATTGATTAAGAAGTGAGGTTAAAGTTGTCACAATAGTATGTCCACTTTATTGTTAACTCGGTGCATTGGAGCCAGATTAACCAGAGCAGTTTCAAATTTCAAGACACTTTCAAGACCAACTAATGAGATTGGTCTATTATTTCTTCAAAATTCATATATATTCATAAAATGAAATATGCTTTCTTTGCCATTAACTATCAACCAGTCGAAACAACGACACCAATTAGATCGATGGAACGAGATGCAATTACCCAAAGCACCACAGAATACCTCACAACATCTTGAATTTGGATAAGGCACGTGACCACTGGATATCAGATGGGGCAAATTTCAGGAACATTTGATAAAAATGAACTATGCCACAAATTGTGGGCTCCATTCCTTTTTGCAACCACTAGTTCCATCGGCCAATGCTTTCAATCCATGCTTTTTGGAAGGATGCCTTCTCTTTTTCTCATCGTTCAGTCTTGTTATTGGGGCCAACAGCCTCCAGAAAACCCTTCAAAAACCGACAATGGGAAGCCTTCACGCTAAAAACACTGGTTTGAGCTACATAGTAAGATTGGTTGCGTGTGCAGCTATGTCCCTGCTCAATTTTTATTTGTTAATCTTTGCCTCGGATAAATCAATACCAAGTGTCATATATGTTTCAACTTTGTTTGCTGTGATATTGCCTTTACAGGCCATTGAGACGACACATAATCCAGTTGCCCTGGATTTTTTGGTTTTGTTCTGGCCTATTGCTACATTATGGCATATGGTTTTATGGTATCAAAATACATTTACCGATTATTCCTTCATAAAACTTCCTCAACTTAATAAACACTCAGTTGAGTTTTCACTAGTCTTTTTGAGTTTTCTAGTTGCATACTTGGAGTATGCATTTTGGTCCCCTTCTTCGAAACTAATTTACGAGTATTCAAAGATCGGGAACTATGACTTACTTAAAAAACCCAACGTTATCGATCGTGTGACGTTTATTTGGATGAATCCAATTATAATGGACTCTTTTAAAAATGATGAAGTATTACACACACAATTACCAGAATCGCCGAACGACTTAACAACAGCTTTTGCTACTGCTAAAATCTTTCAGTACTGGAATCCGAAGGAACTGTCAAATCCATCCATTATTAGACTGTACTATATGGCGTTTGGTAAAAAAGCATTGGTTGTATTCGTATTTGACTTTGCATCAAGAGTCATTGAATTTACAAAGCCACAGCTTTTACGTTTATTGATCAGATATTTTGATGATGAAAACCCGTTACTTCTAAAGGGTGTTCTTATATGTCTCTTGATGTTTATTGAATCAATTATCGAATCTTTGTTGTATAGCAAATTTGTATTATTGAATCTCAAACTCGGAATGAATGCAAGAGCTTCCTTATCCTCACTTATTTATCAAAAGTCAATCAAGCTTTCGACAGAATCAAGACAATCTTATTCTACAGGGGATATTATTAATTTTATGTCCGTTGATGTCAACAAAATTCAGCAAGTAACCATGGACATGAACTCTGTTATTTTGGAGCCATTAGATGTAGTTTTGGCTCTCATGCTGCTTTGGCCATTGTTAGGCAAAGCTAGTCTAGCAGGTGTGTTTATAACTGTGTTAATGATACCTTTAAATTTAATACTCGGACGTTGGATAAAAACAAAAAATAAAAAGTACATGAAACTTAAAGACGAAAGAACAAGGATAGTCAATGAAATTATAACTTCGATTAAGTCTATTAAATTATATGCTTGGGAGTCTCCAATGTTTAAAAAATTAAGGGAAGCTCGTGTAACCAAAGAGCTAGGGGCATTGATAAGTCTCAGTTATGGTAATCTGGTTTCAAACTTGATTTCTTATCTTGTCCCTTTTGCAGTTTCTCTCTCATCATTTGGCTTATTTGCCTTATTCAGTTCCATTCCACTTACCTCAGATATTGTTTTTCCGGCACTATCATTATTGACTATGCTTTCCCAGCCATTGTTGGCCGTTCCAAATACTATTAACCTTATTATGGAAGGTCTTGTTTCAATCGAAAGGGTAGAGAGCTTTTTGCTTGCTTCGGAGATTAAAAGTGATATTGTCAAAAGCAATAAAAGATTGGTAGTCGGCGAAGTTTCCGTAGAAGTTAAAAACGCTTCATTTCAATTTGCTATTAAGAGTGATGAAAACACCAATAATGATAGTCAAGTAAATGAAGGAGTTCTGAAAAGTAACCTACAATACAAATCGGCTCTATCAAAAATATCCTTGAGGGCTCAAAAAGGTCACTTACTTTGCATTATTGGTCGGGTAGGATGCGGTAAAACATCCCTTCTCAACGCATTGCTTGGTCAATTACCTTTGGTAGAGGGTTCAGTTCTGGTCAATGGATCGATAGCATACTGCTCCCAGTCTCCGTGGGTGATGAACGCATCTTTCAAAGACAACATTTTATTCGGTAGTAGAATGGATCCGGAATTTTATCAAAAAACTTTGATTGCTTGTCAGCTTGTACCAGATATCGAGATATTACCCGATGGCGATGAAACTCAAGTTGGAGAAAAAGGTGTTAGTTTGAGTGGAGGTCAAAAGGCTCGCTTGGCATTGGCAAGGGCCGTCTATTCACGAGCAGATGTATACTTATTGGATGATATACTCTCCGCAGTTGATTCACATGTCGGTAAAAGTATTATTGATGAAGTTCTTGGGTCCAATGGAATACTAAGAACGAAAACAACCATTCTCGTGACTAATTCAATATCTGTTTTACCTTATTCTGATCAGATTTTAATGATTAAAAATGGAACAATATCAGAGACTACTTCATATTCAAAAATCGATGAGAATATACACCCTGATATCTATAGATTAATATCTGAATTTGGTGGTAAAGAAATCGAGATTAGCAGAAAAATTGACATGACTAAGCAAGCTAGTTTTAAGAATAATCAAGAATCAGATAAATCGACTATCGATGAGTGCATCAACGAAATTCCTGCGGGTTCGAATGAATCTCTTAGAAGAGCTTCGATAGCAACATTCAAATGGGAACCAATCAAAAACCTAATGTCCACATTAAGACTGGGAACAGCAAACGAATCATCTGCGAAAGGTAAAGTTGGATGGTTGGTGTACGCCGAATACATTCGAGCATGTTCAATAAAAGGTGTGATAATGTTTATAGTCACGTTATTGGGGGCTCAAATACTTTCCGTTGCAAGCACGTATTGGTTAAAGCACTGGGTGGAGCAAAACTCAACAAATAAATCCAATAAAGATGTATGGAGATTTATCACTATTTACGGTATTATTGGTTTCAGTACAAGCTTGTCGAATACATTATCAAACCTCATCCTTAAGGTTTGGATATCTATCAATGCCTCAATAAAAATTCATGATAAGATGGCGAATAGTATTCTTCGTGCCCCAATGAGCTTCTTTGAAAATACTCCAATTGGTCGAGTTTTGAATCGCTTCACGAACGATATCTCTAAAATTGATAGCAGTATTGCTTCAATTTTTGCTATGTTTCTCAGAAGTATGTCAAGAACTATTTTAACCTTGATAGTTGTTGGGTATTCTATGCCTTATTATATTTTCATAATAGCAGGCCTATCATCAGTTTATATTTATTATGAATTGCTTTACATTTCTGTGTCAAGATCATTAAAGCGTTTGGTATCTGTTTCTAGATCGCCAATATACGGTCACTTAGCTGAATCGCTAAACGGTTTGGATACAGTTTTAGCATTTTCACAAGTCGAACGTTTTAATTACATAAATCATGTGAATATTGATTTAAACTTGAAAGCAGTTTATATGCTAAGGCTGATTAACCGTTGGTTGTATTTTCGGTTGAGATGTATTGGCTCTTTAGGGGTTTTATCCGCTTCAATTTTGGCCGTCTCAACTACCAGGACTAACTATCCATTGACTTCTTCAATGGCAGGATTCGTTATGTCTTATGCACTCCAAATTACGCTGAGTTTGAATCTTATGGTTAGGACATCCTCAGAAATGGAAGGTAATGTGGTCGCAGTTGAAAGATGCATCGAGTATACGAAATTGCCCGTTGAAGAGTCCGATGAAATTATTCCAAAACTTATAATACCTCCACAAAACTGGACTTTCAATGGAGGTATAAGGTTTGTCAACTATTCGACAAAATATCATAAAAAGTATGATTTGGTCTTGAAGGATGTCAGTTTTACTATTAATAAAGGTGAAAAAATTGGCGTTGTTGGGCGCACAGGTGCCGGGAAATCCTCCTTAGCTTTGGCGATATTTAGAATCATCGAAGCTACAGAAGGAAGAATCGAAATAGATGGATTGGATACGAAATCTGTTAGGTTGGTTGATTTAAGACGCAAATTAGGAATCATTCCTCAAGATTCACAGTTCATTGAGGGCTCAATAAGGCAGAATTTGGATCCTTTCAACTACTTTACAGACGAAGAAGTTTGGAAAGCTTTAGAGTTAGCTCATTTAAAAGAGCATGTCGAACAGATGGAGCAAGAAATTCCAAAGCAAATTGATGAAGAGGACCAACGCACACCCTTCAAAACAAATTTGGATTTTAAAGTTTATGAAGGAGGCTCGAATTTTTCACTGGGACAGAAACAGCTTTTATCTCTTGCCAGAGTATTGCTAGTCATGAAGAATGCCTCAATTTTAGTCTTGGATGAAGCAACTGCCGCAATAGATGTAGAGACTGACAGAATAATTCAACAAACAATTAGAACCGAGTTTAAGGACAAAACCATCATTACAATTGCACATAGACTAGAGACAGTGATGGATCTGGATAAAATCT
Organism: Kodamaea lidongshanica (nom. inval.); assembly: GCA_030562865.1. Lineage (NCBI taxonomy): Eukaryota > Fungi > Ascomycota > Pichiomycetes > Serinales > Debaryomycetaceae > Kodamaea > Kodamaea lidongshanica (nom. inval.). Next base: position 41,112 of record JAKUAJ010000090.1, read on the forward strand.
TGTCATTAGATCAAGGAGAAGTACGGGAGTTCGATTCACCAGAAAATTTGTTGAAAGATAAAAATAGTATCTTTTATGGGCTCTGCAAGCAAGCAGCTATTTTACCCACATAAAAATTTTTATCAGCTATAAATGCTTCTAATTATGTTTTTGATAATCCCCTACGCAGTAAAAGAAAAAGAAAGTAAGGCTAGACTAATTTGATAGAAATGATGAATTATTCATCTCAGAAGCTAAATACTTAGTAGAAATCAGCTTTACAATAGATTCCAATATGCTTTGCTTCATTTAGCGTTAGTATATTTTTATTTGGGGATTTTTCAAAATGCTTGAGAGGTAGATCTTAAAATCAGTATCAGTGAATCATTATATTCTTATAATCTTTGTAAAATGCCGCTTTAGGAACCCTTGTAAACCCTTCACTTGATAAAATATCAAGTGCATATTAATGCATTTTTGTCGAAATATTCAAAAATTATTAAATTTTTAAAACTATTCATTCTGTAGTATAGATTTCAAAGTGAACCTTGCAAGTATGAGCTGAATTGATATATCTGAACAAAAACTGATGGAAAGTTAGCGGCCATAGTGGGAATAATTTCTGAATGACCAATGTGTCTTCATTACGTTTAAGTTAGTCGACGACAAACAAACTAGATATTGAGCAATACCTTACTAAGTACTATTAATGTTTCTATTATTAAAATAGACATAAATGATATCCTTAAAACAATTAATCTAAAAGAGAGTAGGTAAAATGATAAAAATAAATATCAGCTCAGTTTAATATTAGATCACTATTCGACCAATTAATTGTCTCTATATGTTAGGTATTTGTGGGTTTCTAACATACTATATAACAAATCTACCTCTGACTAAGCAAATAGGTCAATTCATTAGACGAAAGATGAGGTGCAAATAGTAATCAGTGGCGTAATTTACCTCATCTAGAGAGTATATAAAGACGAAGATTACCTCGTCTAGAAAATCAGCTAAGAGATAAAAAACAGTCAAATTAAAAACCAATTCGAAACTTAACAATGTATGACTGAGTGATTGTTCATGACAAACCGTTGAGATAAGTCACATGACTACTATTGTAAGTGTAAATTTAGCATTAAACTTACTCTAGAAACGTATGCTAATCATTTTATAGTACCTTTAGTAATGTTCTTCCACATTCAGATGTTATTCGGACCTTACAGGAACTGCATTTGCTTCCAATTTTTATATTTTAAAGCCGAAACACAACGCAATTACCCGTCTCATCTATTCTCTATGCAAGGGAACACAATTCTAAAGCTATAGCCAGGGAAGACAATTCCCTGCTAAAGTTATAGCCAGGGAACACAATTTCTTGATCCAGCCATGTCCAACCAGGCAGTCTTTACGTCATGTTACCGGAAGAGAAAGCTAAGAAGTAAAGTGGCAACAAACAACGTACGCAAGGTTAATTGAATAAAGAAGACAAGAAAATAAAAGAGAAATTGTCTGATGAAAGATTGAGAGAAATGCATAACACTTGTGCTTCTCCTTCTAATTGAGCATGTCTTTTATGTTATATTGTCAAAAGTGTATTATTTTGTGCACATCAAAATAATCAAAACTTTTTGCAACCTCTTTGCAAAGCCCTTTGTGACTGCAGCAGTATTGAATTCTTCGGTAGTAATTAGCAACCCTATCTCAAAGACGAACTTTCTTGCTGAAAAACATACAAACTTTCGTCTGCTATAATGGAGATCTTGTCGCGAAATATACAGAAGACATCAGTTTCGCTATGCTGAGGGTTATTTTTATTAGATTAATTTACCCATTCTGTGTACATAACTTCATAAATAATTATTAAAGCATGATTAACATTACAAGGGCATAAAAGAAGATGTGGATACTTGGAAAGCGGTAGGATTCTTTATATTAATAAATTTAATATGGAATACAATTGGAGAGATGAAAAGGTCAAATCAAGCAGAAACCAACTGTTCTCATCATTTAAACCAAGTGCTTCTACAAAATATTTTCTTATGAGGGAATACAAGCGAATTATCAACCTTCCGATAGAAAACGTCGCTCTCAAACCTGATGAAGTGAATGTATGCACTTGGTATTTCTTAATTAATGGACCACTGAACAGTGTCTACGAGGGAGGCTTGTATTTGGGAGTAATTTTTTTCCCATCAGATTATCCATTCAATCCTCCTGAAATTCGGATGATTCTGCCTACCGGACGTTTTCATGAAGGAGTATCGATATGTATTTCCATGACCAATTTTCATAAAGAGACGTGGAGTCCATCTTGGTCCATAGAAAGTTTGATTTTAGGATTCATATCTTACATGAACTCCTTAGAATTTGGAGTTGGGTGCTTGCAAATGAAACAGTATGATTCAGTCAAAATAAAACAAATCGCGAATACTCTGAAGAAATGGTTACATGAAAAATGCTCTCTCTTTAAATATCAATTCTCAAGAGAATTTGAAATATTAAACTTGGCCTTTGAGAATAATTTGGCTTTGGTTGTTTTGAATGACTCAATTCAGAATGACAAGAGGTTCAGTAAAGTTAAAGGTCGCTTGCTCAATTATATAAAAAATGAATCACTTTTATCAATTCAATTAGATGATACTTCTCATGAAAGTAAATTGAGAATCTTGAAAACCTATTTCTCTCCAAATACTAGCTCAAAGACTGTCAATTCTTTTGAGATTTATGGTATTTTAGAGTTCGATGAAAGCACGTACAAATTTCAGGACTTTGATGATCATTTCCTTTTCAAGCCTTATTCTGGTGAGCCAAGGGAATAAGAGATGCTGAAAACATTAACCAAGGCAAAAAAAAACAACTTTACAATCATCGTAAGCATTTCAATTTAGCGATCAGAAATTTTAATGGAGCAACATGTCTATAGAGTAGGTTAATACAATTATTGGCAATATCAGTAGTGATAGGCCGCTTATCTATTCAGTCGTGTACAACTCAATCGAATCATTTTTTTTTAGTAAAGTCCGATCGAAAACATAAAAAAGTGAATAATAATGGCAAGTGCAGCACCACAGGTATCAAAGTTTGCACGTTACTTGAACTCGGAAACAGGTCCTAAGACTGTTCATTTCTGGGCACCTATGTGCAAATGGGCTCTCGTTATTGCTGGTATAAGCGACATCCAAAGACCTGTAGAGAAGCTTTCAGGGTCTCAGCAAATTGCTTTGTTTTCAACGGGTGTTATCTGGACCAGATGGGCAGCGTTTGTTATCACACCTCGTAATCCATTGTTGGCATCAGTCAATTTCTTCCTCGGAACTGTGGCTGGTTACCAGTTGACTAGGATCGTCTCTTACAGACGTGAAGAAGGTGATTCTCCTGGCCAAGTTTTCAATTATATTGTTAGTGGCTCTACTGCTGAAAAGAAAAATGATTAGGGTTTTAGACACTGGAATACATTGCTTAGAGAATATACTGTAGTTTATGATGGTTATACATTATCTAAAATCATGCTTTCGAAATCATCTTCATTTTGATTCGGGTCTGGGTCTTTACTGGCGATGTCTTCAAGATGATATGAGGTACCCCTAGTAGTTTCTTCTTCCAAATGACTTGAATTGATTCTATCCTGCTCTTCATTTTCTTCCTTATTTCCATCATTTTCATATTGAGCATCCATTTCGTGGTAGTTTTCATCTGTACTTTCTTCATCTGCTTCAAACTCTTCGATTTCGCCTTCTTCATCAATTTCGATTTCTTCAAACTCCTTATCTTTTATATTTTCAACTTTCTTTATTATGTTTGGTAAGTGGTGTTCAAAAAACTGATGTAATTCTTGTTCCCTCGAATGCCACTCTCCATTCTGGGATTGAATTTGATTTTTTAAATTGCTTAAAATTTCGTACTTCATTCGTCTTTTAACGTTCAATCTTAAATCTATATTCAATAGCTTATTGAATTGGGAAAAATTGGGAAATGGCAAATCATTCAGTTCCAAAGAATAAATTTCGTTCAATGGAACAACATTTGGCAAAACATCGATCCTTTTTAATAAATCTTCATCATTAAACTCTATGAGAGCTTCTTTCGATACGCTCCAGTTAGGTAATGCAAGTCCTCCATCCTTCTTTAATTCATCATATTCATCTGTTACTTGTGTCATATCATAATTTAATCTTATCAAATCAGCTGTAATCTTATTATATTCAAGCAAATGTTCATTTATGAATTTTTCCCTTTCCAAATCTTCCCATTCCTTATACTTCTTGATAGTTTTGCTCACATGAAATGAGTCTAGTATATATTGTCTTTTTTGTGCAATGTTCGATTGTAGTTCACTATTAATAGCTGATTCATCGGCTGAAAGAATGTCATATGCACTTCTCACACTATCGATAGTTTGTCTTAACTCTTCTTGGAGTATACTTAATTCTTCTGTGGTCATAAATGAAAAAAATGCTAACTTTTATAAAAAAAAAATAACTTTGTTTTCGGTTTGATTTGGTGAGAAAATAAACTTCGTTTGAATTTTGCTAGACAGATAAATATCCGTTATTACTTTTCAATCATGAAGCTATGCTTATTCAAATTACAATTATTATAATCAGCACTAAACCACTTGTACTCTCAAATTATTTTGATATATTCTTTTGAATCCACAGCAGCACTCTTAAAATTGATGAAATTTCTCATACAACGCGATTGAAAAACAAACGCCATGACATTGCAAGGAGAATTGTATGTGGCATGTCAAAAATTAAGCAACTTGAATTTACACCAGGCAGCTAAATGGTGCGCTGAAGCATTAAATGGTCTCCCACAGAATGAATTATTCGAGTATCCAAGTATAGAGTTGTCTGATGCAGATAAAAAAGACCAGAGAAAGTTTATGCTTGCAAAATCATATTTGAACTGTAAGGAATTTGACAGAGCTGTATACGTGTTGAATGGATGCGAAAGTGGTGATCTGCTTTTTTTAAAATTATATCTGATGCTTTTATCGATTGATAAACGTGCCACGGAAGAAACAGATGGATCATTGAATGTGGGATCATTTGGGTCACAACTGAATTTACAAAGTAACAACAGTTCACTTCACCAACTAACCCAACAACACCATGCTTTACTTCAATCAGATGGCAGCGGTGATGCATCAATGGGTGGTATAGGTGGTCATCAACTGGAACGTGAGATCATGAATTCACTAAATAGTAAATTATCAAAAATCTTAAAGGAAGTGGATCAATACCATAGCAAGAACTCTGAAAATGCATTTCTCTACTATTTGAGTGGAATAATATATAATAAAAAGAAGAAGTATGCTTTAGCTCAGAGTAATTTATACAATTCTTTGGTTTTATTCCCATTCAACTGGCTGTGTTGGCAAGAACTCATCGCGCTGTTGAACTCATTCGATGATTCAATGCATTTTATCAATAAATTAAAAGGAGCCAAATCACCACTTGTCAATAACATTATGTTTCAAATTTTTGAAGTTGTGATATCTCAAGAATTTTACCAACAACTGGAAAGTACAAAGAATAAATTGAAAGTATTAATTCAACAATTTCCTGAGTTTCATTTTTTGAAAATTCAAAAGTTTTTATTTTGCTATCATAATTTAGATTATTATCAAGCAGAAAGCATATTTGACTCAATATTAACTAGCGATCCATTACGTTTGGATGATTTAGATACTTACTCAAATATGTTATACGTTATGGAAAAGAATTCAAAGCTATCGTTTTTGGCTCAATTTGCCTCTCAAATCGACAAACTAAGACCGGAAACTTGTTGCATAGTTGCAAATTATCACTCAATGAAAAGTGAACACGAAAAAGCAATTATGTATTATAAGAGAGCACTTATTTTAGATAAGAATTGTTTGTCCGCTTGGACTTTAATGGGTCATGAATTTGTCGAATTGAAAAACTCACACGCAGCTATTGAATCTTATAGAAGAGCTGTAGACATCAATCCAAAAGATTTTAGAGCTTGGTATGGATTGGGACAAGCATACGAAGTTTTGGATATGCATTTATATGCACTTTACTATTATCAAAGAGCAACAAATTTGCAACCTTTAGACAAGAGAATGTGGCAGGCAATCGGAAACTGTTATGAAGAAATTGAAAAGTACGAGGAGGCCATCAAGCTGTTTGAAAAAGCTTTGCAAATAGATGCGGTCAAGAACAGTTATCATTCAAACAGCAGCCCACAATTGCTGCTGCTGCTGCAACAACAGTCAATACAACAACAGCATGCTCCCACGGGCGATGAAATAAGTGCCGAACCACAAATATGTTACAAACTTGCAATTATATCTGAGAAATTAGGTAGATTAAAAGATACTTATAAGTACATGAAGCTTTGTTTTGAACAGGAGTTCGAATGGGGAACAAATGATGCGACATCAAAGGCTCGTCTTTGGTTAGCTCGATACTGTCTAGAAAATAAAGACTATGAGGAAGCATACGAATTGGCTAAAGATCTAAATCATAGTAACGCACATGATATCGAGGAAGCTCGCTCTATAGCACGTGAGGCCAGAAATAGAATATTGAAGTGATAATATATTCCCATATAATTGAAGCATCTAGTTTCAAAGAATTAGTACTTACGCATTTTAGCTTCTAAACCATCAATCGTTGCATTTTGACAAACCATATTGGTTGCTGAATTTAATGCTGTAGCCAAAGTTTCCAATTCGGATTTAGTAACAGCAGTGTTGATTTGTAACCATAAATTTGGAGGTTTCATAGGCAAGTTTTCATGGCTCAAAATGTATTTAGAACGAGTGATCATGATATTAGTATTCTGTAAAATTTCATCCACAATAAGTTGCAAAATAAAGCATTCTAAATTGTAGTTTTCGTCGAAATCATTGATAAATTTGCTTTGCTTGCCTGTGGTTAAGAATGTGGTATTACCATAGAATAATGGGAAACCTAACCTTTCTCTAAACATTTGCGACAAGGAGTAATGAATAATTGGAGAATATTCCAGTGATATTAATGTCAAATGTGTATTCAGTGACAAGCTTTTTCTTAAAACTTTATGTGCAAAAGCAGTATTGACTTGTAATTTGTTGATTAAAGCAGATTCTCCGTTTTCATTAACTTTCGTGGTAATCTCTTCAATAGCTTTAGAAGAAACCTTCGCTGAATATGGAGGAAGAGATGCACTGAAAACGTAAGCGGTTGATTGAATTCTTTGGTGATGAACCATTGGGTCAACACCTACACAGAAACCACCAGATGAAGCAAAAGAATTGGCCAATGATCCTATGGTGATAGCAATTTCAGATCTTGCTACACCAAAATGCTCTCCAATACCCTTACCAGTAGCTCCCAACACACCAATGGACAAGCTTTCATCCACAAACAAACGATACTTATACCTATTTTTCAATTCAACTAATCTTGGTAAATTAGCCAAAACACCAGTGACTTGAAAAAGAGATTCAGTAATGATGAAACGTCTTTTCAAAGGTTTTTGTTTATCTAATACTGGTTTGATATCCTCTAAAACTTTTTCTAAATGATCCATGTCATTATGGTCGTACCATTCGATATCACAACGAGATACTATGAGTGCCTTTTGAATAGACAAATTCACCCCAGAATCAACAACACAAAGATCGCCTCTTTTTAAAAATGCAGGAATGACAGAATTAGCGGTGACAAAATCTTGACCATATAAAATGGCATTATCTGCATCCAAATAACTGGCCAAATCCTCCTCCAATCTTACGTGGGCATCTTGGGTACCATAGAAATTTGGAGGACCGCAGGCACCGACACCTGTAGTGCTGATAGCTTGTTTTGCTGCTTGTAAAATAGCAGGACTCTCATTCAAGTTCAAAAAATCATTGGAAGCCAAGTTGGCGACATTGACACGTTCATTGCCGTTTTTATCAACCAATGTTATATGAAAACCATTTTTACCTTTGATGTGAGGTATAGTTTTCAATTGCCACTGTTCATTGTCAGTAATATCTTCAACTAAGGGCATAGGCTTCCATTCCTCGATCAATTCGTCAATTTCCCTTTTGGAAAAATTCACCGTTTCATTCTTGTTCTCCTTCTTCTTCAGTGAAAGGAAGTATTTCACTGCAAATAAGAATAACGCAAACTCAAATAATGAACGAACTGGATCATTCTGATATGATGATTTGATATAGCGCAATATTATTTGCCCTCCAGGGATCTTATCCAAATAATTCAAGTAGGCCAAAAAGGTCTCTGCTAAACTATCTGAAAGAATTTCCCAAGCAGCTGGTGCATTTGGAACTTTTGATACCACAGTACGTGCTGTTGATGAATCAATAACATAATCCTTTGTAATCGCCATTGTTATAAGTGAATCTAGGATTTATGTAATTAAAAAGCTCTTTAGAATTAATTAATTCGATCCGGTATACTCTCTGCCTTCTTTCCCAACTGATTACTACTTGAAATAGTTGTATTCTTGTTGTTTTGGTGTTGGTATGTATAAAAAAAAAATTTTCGAATTGCGATTAACCAACATAACGATTCTCACTTGTCACCTCTCAATTCTCACCGGCTTATTTTCATAATGCATGCAAAAAAGGGGCAACAAGCGTTCATTTTTTTGAATTACAAGTTTTGAGTTGTTAATCACTTGTTCACTAATACATTTAGAAACTAGACGGCAGCTTTTAATAACCTCAATAGGGACGTGATGTGCTTTTCAACAATTTTTTAAGGGTCCTGTATTCAAACTCTATAATTGGTGGAGCTTTATGTTTAGTATAGTGAGGATAAATAAAGGTTTTAAAGAATATTTAAGAGCTTAAAAGGTACTTCAAAGATTAGTTTACACATTTTATAGTGTTTATATTTTCGAAGTAATATACTAAATGTTTTCTATTCCTCCTGTTATAGAAGTTTTGCTAATTTCTTAAATGTTCTTATAATGCAGCACGTTTTTATCGTATCCAAAGCAGGTGTTCTACATTATTCTTATTTGAAAAAGTACTTTTAAGTTTGTAATGGATTTGCTCTATTGCTACTTTTTCTTTTATGGAGAGGCTGCTTGTATTGTAAGCATATATGTCATCTAGGGTGTCAATAAAAAACTTAACAAGCTGAGGCAATCTGGATGTTCTTACCATATAGGGCTTTTGGTTATGGCTGCAATAATTTTGACGCAATAACCAATATTCACCTCATGCAATAGACACTCGAGATTGTTTTCCGCCTGATTATTGTTTTACATGAATTTAATTTGAAACTTGACGAACCTAATCGTTCACACAAGATAAAAAGACTTGAGTGACATTCGGAGTTGAAACTATTTTGTTGTCTCATAACCGTATGAAGCTATTTTTCTTATTAAAGAGACCTGTCTCACCTTCTTAGAACCCTATAGTATGCAAGCTATGTCTACTACTACTTAACTAACAAGACCAGGTTCCTATCTCATTGTAAAGCTTTCCAAGATACTTCCCAAATTAGTACGCGTTTTTCGTAGATATTTAACACATGTCTATTTATATAGTCATGTCAAACTCAACGAAAGCCTTGCTCGTGTCACTTCTCTAGAAACTAGTATAAATAATCGACTCAAGATTTTACTAGCACGAACACACATGATTAAACATACCATCCGTTAAATACGAAAGCCATCACTAAAATGCACAGTTTGCCTTCATGGCCAATTTGGTGATGCCTCGGAGATTGTCAGCTCTAGTATAGTTGAAGCCATTTTTTATGTGGTGATAAATAAAAAATTAACTATGTATCTATTTATTAGGTTTTTTGTTTTAATGTGTTGGTATAACGTATATATGAAAAAAAAAACATAAAATTCAAATTCGCCTTTACTAAGGAATGAACACCTTTGATACACCTTCAACTTCCCTTCTGCAGCAAACGCACCCCTCTATTCCCTTAGAGACTAATGTAAGTCGGCACGGCTCACAAATTGCAAAGCATTTACATGGCCACGTAATTATTTCACGAACATTGAATTGACAGATTACACAATCGAAGCGAGAAGAAGCTTCGTCGTTAACATGATCTGCAGGGTTCAAATTTCTGTTGGTTGATATTATTTGTGCCAATTTTGATGCTTCATTTTGATTGAAAGAATTAGAATCGTATTGTGATTTGTAATTTGATCTTGTAACCCTTTTATCAGCTGATAGATGATGTCTTAAGATAGGTGCACTATTAGATGTTACAATCAGCACAAATTCATTGGCGTCAAGTAATTCACCAATTTCAACTTGATCGATATCTGACTCTATATCTGTTTCTGGGTCGCTATCAATGTAGTCACCAGAACTGTCTTCTTCTTCCAAATCTTCGCCTGTTAAAATATTGTGATATTGATCCACAAGCTCTTCGTTTGTATATGCCTCTAAACTGACCCTATGAGATTCCGTCTTTTTCAAGTTTTTGAGAAAAGAAGGCAATTCCACATTTTTTTTATTTCTAAAAAGTTTGTTTGCTATGTTTTTTGATGTAGTTAAAACAAGCGATCCAAAAAGTGTGAGTACGTTGTAGTACATTTGATATCGTTTAGCAATAAAATCTCCTTGTTCATCTTCAGAAGTCTCTTGAAATGGTTTGGCAATGAAATTACTATATCCTTTTTCTTTATTTTCAACCCATGTTGAGCTATTTAATGTGACAAGACTGATTTCTTTGATATAGCTTGATGTTCCTGCCAGTGAAATTGCCAAAGTTCCCAACTTTATTAAAGCTGAATAGAAATCATCTTCCAAACTAATAACTCCAGAAAATGTGTCTTCATCATTGCGAGCTAAAACTATACTCAGATAGTTAAGATCTTGAATTGAGAAGCCATTAAGAGCAACTGCGATACCGAAGATGAAAGCACAAAGTATGATAACTGCAATGATCATGAGTTGAGGCAGAACAGTATTAAGTAAAATGTAGGGCATTTCCAAACCTTTATTACTTTTCAAATTGGCAGCAAAGTAACCTAAAAAAAAAAGTCCTAATATTGACAGAGGTATTAATTTGTATTTGTTTCCGTTCATCAAAGCTCCGATATGGACATTCAAATGATTCAAAATCAGGTACAAAGTAATGACGAGTACTTGTTCTGTTGGTCTATGATGGGTTGCAAAAAATTTTGATTCTTTTACACCAAACATTTCCACAAAGCGTTCTAAAAATAATCCAGACCCACCACTAAACTCTTGAAATATTAATGAATGCTCAAATATCGTTATTCCAGTTTCTGTATATGGTTTTGTACCTTGATTTACCAGCATAAATGTCTCTACAAACATCAGCATGCAAAAGTTGAGAAAAATTGGCCAATTCATATCTGTAGAGGGACCCACCATAAGTGAATTATGTGGGGTACGCATATACTTGGAGTTTCCAAATACATCAGCATCATAAGCAAAGAGTGAATCAGGTGCTAAGATGTATATCCATTTCCATACAAATGAAGATGGTGCCCCTAAATGCTTATTGACATTCAATGCAACTAAAACGGTATACATGCTGTAGGTTAACAGAATTATCATTCCTCCTCTAAGAACTATCTCGCTAACCTTTTTGAGAATATACTGTTTTGAATGTAAGTTATTGGCAATCCCAACAATTCCTCGAGCATTCAATTGTTGTGCTCTCGTATTATTTGTCAGGGCTATGACAAGGGTACGGTTGATGATTATGGCCATAAATAAGCACGATACACCATACATCAGGCAAAAGTATAAACCAAGTCTACTAAATCTGTCTTGAGTCAGCAACAGCATTTCCAGTTTCTCGAGATATGCTTTAATGATTTCTGCAATGAATGTAAAGGTGCTTGTGTTCGATTGACTTGTAGTATTTGTGGTGGCGTTACTTGAAGTTATTATAGTACCATTCTTGAACACAGTATAGTTAGTCATGATATACCAAACTGAGTAAATGATCGAAATGTCGTTACAAGCGAAAGGGGTTGGCAAAGGTTGGGGAAAAATCAATTAATGTCGTACAAGCTGCACTCTACCGTAGTAATGTCGTATTTGATAGTGTGATACCGTATTAATGTCGCATTTCCTTTTTTTTTAACTTTTCATAGAAAACAAGATATGTCTAATCCTCCTCGACCTCCTCCTCCTCGACCTCCCCCTCCTCCACCTGGATCGAGAAGAAGTGTCAATCGTCCTCCACCTCCACCTCCTCCACCAGGTATAAAAGCACAAAGGCCTCCTTCCATATCCCCAAATCCAATTGTGAGACCTCCACCATTGAAAGCATCGCAACATACTTCACATCAAGCTCATAGAAAAAGACCAAGGAGTGATGAATTGGAAACACGTAAAAAAAGATGGATACAGGCACAAAAAGGCAGGCATTCAATCGTATCAACAATCAAAAGAAGTTTAATTGTACCTCCTAAACCAATGATGCCTCCAGAACATATTCGGAAAATTATGCATACACATAGCGATTTAGGTCTGAAGAAAATAGCCAATGATAAAAAGGCACACTTAGCATCACTAAAGTATATACCTCATGCATTACTCAAACTCCTCGAGAGTATGCCTCAGCCATGGGAATCGAAGAAAGAAGTTCGAGTCTTGTATCATATAAGTGGTGCTATCACTTTTGTCAATGAAATCCCCAGAGTTATAGAACCAGTTTATATAGCGCAATGGGCTAGTATTTGGATTGCAATGCGTCGTGAAAAAAGAGACCGTAAGCACTTCAAAAGAATGACTTTTCCTCCTTTCGATGATGAGGAGCCTGTTATCGATTGGGGGGAGAACTTAGAAGATCAGGAACCTCAGGATCCAATACAAATAGAACTAACAAAATTGAATGATGAATTGTCTGAGTTTTTTTATGATAGCAAACCATTACTCGAACATAGCGATTATCTTAATGGTAGTTCTTATCGTAAATGGAGATTAGACTTAGGTAAAATGACAGCTTTATACGAAATATCCAAGGTCATTTTACCACAAAGAAGAAGGCCAAATATGCATCTTTTTGATGACGATGCCTTTTTTACTGCAAAAGCACTCAATGTTTCTTTACCAGGTGGCCCAAAATTTGAGCCTCTTTTCAAAGAAAAGACAAATAATTCTGAAAACGAAGACTTTACCGAATTTAACTCCGTGGATCGAATAATTTTTAGAAACCAAGTCAAAACAGAGTACAGAGTGGCGCTCCCATTCTTGTACAACTCGTTTGTTCGACTGGTTTCCCTCAGTAAATATTACAGTTCTCCTCAGGACTTACTGCAAGATGACTTTGAATCATCAAACTCGCAGTTTCATCCAATTATCAGATCAATCATCATTGAAAACAATGAAGATGAAGAAGAACCAGAAGACTTTGATGGGATTTGCCCATTGATGAGCCAGCTTAAAGTCATGCCTGAAGGTACGAATGGAGCCATAAAGTTGTACCATGCCCCTCACCCTTTTAACAAGAGCAGTGGGAGAACCAAGCGCGCACAAGATGTTGCGCTTGTGAAATCTTGGTATAAAGACATACGAGCCCCTTCTGGAGTGCCTGTTAAAACCAAGGTTTCTTATCAAAAACTTTTGAAAAATCATGTTTTAAATGAGCTACATGCCACGAAAAGCAAGCGCAATAAAGCTTCGCTTCTTAAATCTTTAAAAGCTACAAAGTACTTCCAACAAACATCCATAGATTGGGTTGAGGCCGGTCTTCAAGTTTGCCGTCAAGGTTTCAATATGCTCAATTTGCTTATACATAAAAAGGGACTTACCTATCTACACTTGGACTTCAATTTTAATTTAAAGCCTACAAAAACTCTTACTACAAAGGAGCGAAAAAAATCTCGTTTTGGTAATGCTTTTCATTTGATACGAGAAATTCTCCGTGTGGTAAAGATAGTAGTTGACTCACACGTTCAGTATAGGTTGGGTCATGTGGATGCTTTCCAGTTAGCAGATGGATTGTATTACATCCTTAATCATTTGGGACAACTCACAGGAATTTATCGTTACAAGTATAAAGTTATGCATCAGATCCGTCAATGCAAAGATTTGAAGCATGTGGTATACACAAGATTCAATGCTGCGATTGGCAAGGGCCCCGGATGCGGATTTTGGCAGCCAGCTTGGCGTGTGTGGTTATTTTTCTTGAGAGGGATTATTCCTCTTCTCGAGCGTTGGCTAGGAAACTTGCTTACCAGACAATTTGAAGGTCGGAGAAGCAATGATGTCGCCAAGACTATTACTAAACAGCGTGTAGACGCATACTATGATCTAGAGTTAAGAGCACAGGTCATGCATGATATTCTAGACATGATTCCCGATGGACTCAAGCAGAATAAGCTGAAAGTAATATTACAACATTTGAGTGAAGCTTGGAGATGTTGGAAGGCTAATATTCCATGGAAAGTTCCAGGGCTACCTGAAGCAATCGAAAAGATGATTGAGAGGTATATCCAAGCAAAGGCCGATGGCTGGATGAACGTTACTCACTACAATAGGGAGCGTATACAGAAAGGTACGACTGTGGAGAAAACAGTTGCCAAAAAGAACTTGGGAAGGTTAACTCGTTTATGGATAAAAAATGAACAAGATTCTCAACAATCTTTTGCAAAGAATGGCCCATATGTTTCAGCATCAGAAGCAGTAACAGTATTCCAGCAGATGGTTAAATGGTTAGAGTCGCGTAAGTTTGTCCTGATACCTTTCCCTCCTGCAACATACAAGCACGACACAAAATTATTAATTTTAGCATTAGAGAATTTGAAAGGTAGTTACAATGCTAATTCAAGGTTAAATTCGGCACAGCGTGAAGAATTGGCCTTAATCGAACAGGCTTATGATAATCCACATGAATGTCTTGCTCGCATAAAAAAATTCTTACTCACTCAAAGAATCTTTAAGGAAGTTGGCTTAGAATTGATGGATCATTACAGTCATTTGGTCCCAACTTATGCTATTGATCCGCTCGAAAAGATCACTGATGCCTACTTGGATCAGTACTTATGGTATGAGGCTGACAAACGTAATCTCTTCCCTAATTGGGTCAAGCCAAGTGATGATGAGATACCACAATTGTTGGTGTATAAATGGTGCCAAGGTATTAATAACTTAGATGATGTATGGAGCACTGAGAATGGTGAAAGCAACGTGCTAGTTGAAACTAGCTTACATAAGTTTACTGAAAGAATAGATTTGACTCTACTCAATAGATTGTTACGTTTAGTTGTGGATCCTAACATTGCTGATTATATGCTGTCTAAAAACAATATAAATTTGGCCTATAAAGATATGAACCATGTCAATCAAACTGGTATAATTCGTGGTTTACAATTCGCTTCTTTTATTACTCAATACTATGGCCTTGTTATTGACTTGCTCATTTTGGGTATGGAGCGAGCCACCGAACTAGCAGGATCACCAAATGAGCCAAACGCTTTTCTTCAATTTAAAAATTCGCTGTCTGAAACCAATAGTCCTATTCGCCTTTATTCGCGTTATAATGATAAGGTTCACATAATGTTCCGTTTTTCGCATCAAGAATCGTCTGCATTGGTTCAGGATTATCTTTCGGAAAATCCAGATCCTAATTTTGAAAACGTGGTCGGATACAAAAATCACAAGTGCTGGCCAAGGGATTCTAGAATGCGCTTGATAAGAAGTGACGTCAATTTAGGGAGGGCTGTTTTTTGGGAAATTTCTACTCGGATTCCTCCATCTTTAGCTTCCATTTTATGGGACGAAACTTTTGCGTCTGTTTATTCGAAAGATAATCCAAATTTGTTGTTCTCTATGTGCGGGTTTGAAGTTCGTATTCTTCCCAAAATCCGGGCTAAGGGGTCTCTGTCTAGTTCAGAAGGTGTGTGGGATTTAATAAATCAGCGTACCAAGGAAAGGACTGCACAAGCGTACTTGCAGGTCTCGGAAGAAGCAATTAATCACTTCAATAATAGAATTCGTCAAATCTTGATGTCATCTGGCTCTACTACTTTTACAAAAGTTGCATCTAAATGGAACACAGCATTGATTGCTCTCTGTACATATTATAGAGAAGCAGCAGCGTCAACAGAACGCTTATTGGATGTTTTGGTCAAATGCGAAACAAAAATTCAAAATCGAGTGAAAATGGGGCTTAACTCGAAAATGCCAACTAGGTTTCCCCCTGCAGTATTTTACACTCCAAAAGAACTTGGTGGGCTTGGGATGTTAAGTGCACTGCATATTTTGATTCCAGCATCGGACTTGAGATGGTCAAAACAGACAGACACCGGAATAACTCACTTTAGGGCAGGGATGACGCATGCCGATGAAAAAATGATTCCAACTATTTTCAGATATATAACTACTTGGGAGAATGAATTCTTAGACTCTCAACGTGTTTGGGCAGAGTACACCATTAAAAGGCAAGAAGCCATGGAGCAAAACCGTCGTTTAACATTTGAAGATATGGAGCAAAGTTGGGATCGCGGTATTCCGCGTATTTCAACTTTATTCCAAAAAGATAGACACACTTTGGCATATGATAAAGGCCACAGAATTAGGCGTGAGTTTAAGCTGTATAGCTTACCTCGCTTCAATCCTTTTTGGTGGACACTGAACCACCATGATGGCAAGTTGTGGAATCTTAACGCCTATAGAACCGATGTAATTCAACTGCTTGGTGGTATTGAGACAATCTTGGAGCACACATTATTTAGGGGAACTGGGTTCGATTCATGGGAAGGATTATTTTGGGAGAAGGCTTCTGGATTTGAAGATTCATTAAAGTTTAAAAAGCTAACCAATGCCCAAAGATCTGGACTTTCACAAATTCCTAACCGTCGTTTCACCTTGTGGTGGTCTCCGACGATAAACCGTGCTAATGTCTATGTTGGTTTCTTGGTGCAACTAGATTTAACCGGAATTTTTCTTCACGGTAAGATTCCTACCTTGAAAATTTCATTAATTCAAATTTTCAGAGCTCACTTGTGGCAAAAAATCCATGAATCTATTGTGCAAGATATGTGTCTGGTTTTAGATAAAGAGCTTGAAGTATTGCAGATTGAAAACGTTGAAAAGCAAGCTATTCATCCAAGAAAGTCATATAAAATGAATTCAAGCTGTGCGGATATCGTTCTTACTTCAGCATACAAATGGAATGTTTCAAGACCCTCACTTCTTTTTGACAAAAATGACAATATGGAGATATCTACCAACACGTTTTGGATTGATGTTCAATTGAGGTATGGTGATTACGACTCACACGACATCTCGAGGTACGCAAGAGCCAAGTTCTTAGACTATACAACTGATAACACAAGTACTTACCCTTCACCAACGGGAATTATTATTGCCATTGATTTGGCTTATAACATGTATGAAGTTTACGGTAACTGGTTCCCTGGATTGAAGCCTTTAATGCAAAATGCTATGAAAGAAATAATGAAAGCAAATCCTGCATTATATGTGTTGCGCGAGCGTGTGCGTAAAGGTTTACAGTTATATCAATCACAACCTCAAGAGGCTCTTTTAAATTCGAATAACTACGCTGAATTATTCAACAACGAAACACAATTATTTATTGATGATACCAATGTATACAGGGTTACTGTTCACAAAACTTTTGAAGGAAATTTGACTACAAAACCAATTAATGGAGCTGTTTTCATGTTAAACCCTAAGAGTGGCCAATTGTTTTTGAAAGTTATTCACACGTCTGTGTGGGCTGGTCAAAAACGTTTGGGTCAACTAGCTAAGTGGAAGACTGCTGAGGAAGTTGCGGCTTTGGTTCGGTCATTACCTCGTGAAGAGCAACCTAAACAGTTGATAGTAACTAGGAAAGGAATGTTAGATCCTCTTGAGGTTCATATGTTAGATTTTCCTAACATTTCAATTAGATCATCCGAGTTGCACTTGCCATTTGCGCTGGTAATGAAAGTAGGTAAGCTATCTAATGTTGTTCTAAAAGCGAATGAGCCGCAAATGGTTCTTTTCAATATTTATGATGACTGGTTAAGTTCGATTTCTGCATATACAGCATTTTCTCGTGTGATTTTATTATTGAGGGCCTATGGTATTAGCCAAGAGCGTACAGAATTGATTTTACGCCCTGACTCATCTGTTGTGATTCAAAACCACCACATATGGCCGACTTTGAATGAGGATCAATGGATCGATGTTGAATCTCAATTGAGAGATGTTATTCTTTCCGACTATTCTAAAAAGCACAATATCAATATACAATCTTTGACCCAGTCAGAAATCCGTGACTTAATTTTGGGTCAGGATATTCGAGCCCCTTCTATAGAGAGGCAAGAACTTTCAGCAATTGAAAACCAACCTGAAAATCCGGAAAACAGAGATTTAACTGCTTTAAAAACGACTACAACAAATGTGCATGGCGAAGAAATTTTGACTGTTACAACAACAAATTACGAACAGCTGACGTTTTCATCAAAGAATGAATGGAGGAAAAGAGCAATTGCGGCCAATAATCTTCATTTACGTTCAAAAAATGTTTATGTATCTTCGAAAGATTTCACCGATGACTCTGACTCGTTCACGTATATCATGCCTCAAAATTTGCTCCGAAAATTTGTTCAAATCTCCGATTTACGCATCCAAGTCGGGGCATTTCTTTATGGAAGATCACCAAAAGATAATTCTGATATTAAAGAGATTTTGTATTTGGCACTTGTTCCACAATTGGGTAAGACTAATTCGGTTGAGTTTCCAGATAGCTTGCCCCAAATTGAGTCTGGAAGTCCTTTAGAGGAATTGGAATTACTCGGATGGATTCACACTCAAACCAATGATTCTCAATTCCTATCTGCAGCGGACATTTCTACCCAAGTAAAGTTTCATGAAAAGTATGAGGCTAATTTCGTATCCTTAGTTGTTTCATATACACCAGGTTCAGTGTCTCTTGCAGCATTTGAACTTTCTCAAGAGGGATTCCAGTGGGGCAAGGAAAGTGAGAGTGAAAAAACTTTTTCACCTCGTTTTAGTGAGAAAAGTCAACTATTGTTGTCAGAAAATATATTTGGTGCTTTTATGGTACCAGATGATAACATTTGGAATTATTTTTTTTTGGGGTCTATTTGGAATAGCAAATCTAGTTATGATTTAAAAGTTGATTTACCTTCACCATTCTATAGTGAATCACACCGGCCTATTCATTTCATGTCTTTCAATGAAATAGAAGGAAAAATGGACGTTGAGAGAGAAGATAACTTTGATTAGATGTCGTTAACATTCGTTTCAAAGATTTTTTTGTATGATTGAAGTCTATGTTTTCAATTTTTTATACGAATCTAGATTGATAACTTGGTACACCAATGAAAAAGATAGCATATATGAATGTAAATACCGCAATTTCTGGGTCAAGATGAATGAAGCTTAATTTTTATTCAACGCTGCTAATGAAGTTACTGACTAAATCACTCACTTGTTTACTATTTCGTTATGATAGGAATGATTGCTGAGGTTAGATATATCTTTTCCAAAAATTGTTGAAGCAGCGTCATTACCGGATCTTGTACTATGTAGAGCTATTTTCCAAAATCAATCACTCTTTTATGGTTGATCATATTCAGACGTGTTCATGGAACCTAACAGTTGCTTATGTTGCCTGAGTCTTGTTCACAATACTATGCGAGTAACAACTAGGGTGCTTCATGCTGCAAGATTTAACGTTCATAAATTTGGCAATTTGAAACACTTAATTCTCAATTTAGTAAATTATCCTCTATTCGGGAGTTTTTTACATTTATAAATATGGGCATGAATTCCTAACTGTAATAATGAATCGAAAACCTTGGGGAAAATACGATATAAGCCAAAGTTGACCAGAATAATTAAATCAAGATATTGCTATGTCGAGGTATAGCGCATGATCATCAAGTGTTAAAATAAGCCATACACGCGATGCTTCAACAAGGACTATTAACAAGTTAATATAACAGCATAATGCCAATGACACTCAATCCCATCATAATAGCCAAAATAAGAGAATATTATAACATTTAGTGAACTTGGCTTGACGTCAATAGCTTAAAGCATTTGTTTACGCAATATCTTCGTTCCAAAATCAATGATGTGGGTTTGTGAAATTAACATTGTAGGATGGTTCTGAAATCGGGTTTTTATGTAGTCAGGAGATTCTAGTTGATACACTTCATTTAATATTCTAAAATCCATATTAGGAATGATGCAACCTTTATTTTTGTTGGGAGCACTTTCAAAAATATGCGACGCACCACAAAATACAAAGTTTAGTCTAGTAAAAGTTGTTCCAGTTACGTTCAAAGTAAACTGATTCCTGCTACCCACAATATTGTACTTTCTCTATTGAAATAACCATTTACTGATATTACTGCTGACATTAGCTTCCTCCAACACCAACCTACTGCTCACTGAGTTGGAATAATTAACATACCTTGCACTACAACGTGAAATTTTTTGCTCAACTACTATTCAAAACTTTTGATTGGATAACTTTATTCCGAGTGTTAGAAGGACTTTTGCCGAAATTGTTTAGCACTATTGTTAATTGATATTATTGCTGTTAGCTAATTTATTATTAAACGGAGAATTTTCATCATGTTACTTTTTCAATGGTGGAAAGTTCTATATCCAGTTTTGTTTTCCCAAGTTGTTTTTAATTGATTTTAGGGTTTAATTCAAAAAAAAGTAGAGTATAACTATTAAATTTAACGTGATTGAGTATTAATTAGGCAGTCAAGACGATTCCACTAATCAGAAGTTTCACCAATAGTAACAACTAACTATCTCATTGATCTATAGAAATTGCACGGGAGTATTCATTATCCGGCTTGTACACTTTGATCACTTCTTGCCACAGATCACCTCGCAGCGTTGTTTCTCTACTATGAGCTCATCTATAAACATTTCATACTTGAATGCTTCTCTTCGTAAATTAGAAAATTTATATACACACTCTGTTACGAAGAAGGAAGAAACCTATTATTTGAGTAACTTTGTGAAAAAAAAATGCCACATACTTCTCTAGTAAATAAAAGGTAACTCTTTAGGGAAACACACTTGTGGAGCCATATCCATACTAAATGTAAATTTCTGCATAAAGGTACTTTTTACAAACTATCGTCGACTCAAAAAAACAGTCTCACTTTAGCCTAAACGCTTGATGGTGTATAATGCTGCTATAATCTGGAGGCTAAATTATTGACCGTATTGATGAAAATAACATTTTCTCCTCCTAAAGATGGTTTCTTTGATATGTTTTAACGTTTTGAAATTTTTCTCCCACACAAAGAACTTTAAAGCTACCAATGTCTGACTGAGATAATATGCTCCTCAATGGCGTACAACAACTTTCTTAATTCAGTCCTAGAAATGTTTTCTTTGAGCAACAAAAGCTCCAATGGCGATCTTCCATTCAAATATTTCAATAATTTGTAGAAAATTGCAATTAGCTCATTAGAAAGTTTACATTCCTCAAAAATTATTTTGTTTATCCATTTTCTTTCTAGAGTTGTTGCACGGCCCGGATCTAAGATGATTGTATCCTCGTCATCTTCAAGCTCAACTTGAGACAAAAGTTTATTTATGTTTGAAGGTATATGTGAACTATTGTTCGCTGTATTATTTCCCAGTTGTCCACTTGTTCCTTTATTCTTAACTACATTTACAGCCATTTGCCTCTCTTTAGAGGTTTTATTACTCAAAGAATGCTGCTGAAAAGCTGATTCCTTTTTCGAAGAGTTATCAGTGCCAACGTTAATTTGTTTGTTGCTCACTGTTCTTTTTTTCAATAAAGATTCGTTTTCTAAGTCTTCCTCAACTTTGATTTTGATTTTCCTTGAAATTTTTAACCAAATAAATGTTTGTAGTTGCGTTGCATATCCACGACTCATTAGCCAGCTAAGAGCATCCAAATACATATCTTTGTGGTCCTTAGAAGGAATTATTGCATTAAATTGTTGAGGCTTTTTCAGTTTTGCGCTAAGCAAACTTAAAAATTGACCCAAACTGGGAAGTGAAGGGAATGACTTACGGAAATCCTTAATATCATAGTACATGTTATATGTTATAGGAGCCATTGGAGATATTATATAAGTCGACCTTGTACTCAAAGGTTGAATTACTCTGGCACGTCTCCAGAAAATCAAGTGAAATGCAAAAGCTTGCACTTTTTGTAACGTGAATGAACTATTTCTCGATGAAATACTGAGAAGAGATTCAGTTGGCTTTATTGATCTGATAAAATTGGCAACCATACTAGTAGATTCTGCTTTGATGTCCTTGATGATTGTCTCAGGATCATCTAAGAGCATCAACGCAAAATACACCAAATCTCCAGAAGCAGAGGCTCCGTCTAAATTGTCAACTTCAGATTCATTGTTAATTCTATCCGATTGTGAGATATCATTCAAACTATCTATGAAGTTAGTTTGCCCGTACCTTGTACTTTCGCCTATATTGTTTAATCCTGTTACGCCAATCATGTTTAAGGTTGATGAAATATGAGAGCCCGGAATGTAAGGAACTGATGGCTCCGGTAACGTATGAAATTCTGTTTTGATTGGGATTTGAAATGAGCGAAGTTTGTTGTTAATACTCAAATTTGCGATCTTGGAAGTTGAAATAGACTGATAGCACTGAGATATAACTTTGTATAATTGTGATTGCTCTTCTAGTTGCTTTTTGTATTCCCAAGGAGAGTCTTTGTACTGTTCCTTTAATGAAAGTATTAAACGCGTTTGCTTAGACACGTACTCATTCTTCAGCTGTTCATACCTCAAGGCAAGAGATATACGTGAAGTGACGTAATGGAACATATCATCAACTCTATAATTAAATTCAACAGTAGGGGGATTCATGATGAATACCAAATGAAACATGGCCATATTTGATCTTGCTGGCGGGCTAACATCTGGAATTGATTTAGGCTCTAATGGCTTTTCTTTAGGCTCGTGGTCCAGCTTTGCTGAAATTTTCTTGGATTTACGTTTTGAGCTTTTCGACTCACTCTTTTCTTCCAGTCTCAATGTGCTTTGTTTCTTGAGTCTCCATTGGCCATTATCATATCTGTGCATTGGCAATCCAACAAATACTTTATCGTTTATCATGAGTTCGAATCTGGTATTGCACATTGATTTAGGAGGTGCAAGCATTTCAGAAAGATACGCGGGCTCTATACCAAAAATCGTACTGTTAGGAGGTTGCATTGACCCTAGCGCAGATGCCGAATATGAAGTAGATGTTGATGGGGCTGAAGAGACGGAGACAACAGTGTTTGTAATGCTTGAAGATTCATGAGGTGTTGGAAGAATTTTTTCTATTCCCAAGTTTGCAACAGCTCTCTTGTTTCGACTCTCTTCCCTTGAGCGTTCTTGATCATCTAAGAACAGAATCAAATCTTTCTTTGTACCCATGTAGTAACTAAAATGCTTCGAGTCCCATTCACGATAATCATTATCAAGCCTTAAATGATTTTCTTGTGCCTTCGAACTACAAGTCGTTGTGTCAGGATCGTCATCTCTATCATCGTCATCATCATCTTCTTCACGACTTGCTTTTGCTGTATCACCTGAAAGATCCTCTGGGTAGTTTAAGACAATTTGTGGGCCTGTATGCGTCGATATAATAAGGAGAATTCCAAGCAAGCTGGGGTTGGGTAGATTGAAACTCATTAGTAACCAGTACTAAAATTTATGCGAAATAATTCCTACATTTTAAAAGTTCAAATTCTTATATTAATCAATCAGGATACTCATATTCAAATTTATATATATATATATCGATTTGAACGAAGATAGAAGAAAAGAGGTGGAATACAGCATCTAAGAATTAATACGAATGTTTGTTATACTAAAAATAAATACAAACACAGTTCTAATTACAATTTGTGCCTAATTTCCTTTTGCATTAATTGGGCAAATCTCGTTTGTGGAGCACCTTGGATCCACTTTTGGAAACCAGCAACGGCTTCTCTGGAATTGGCACTGGAGATAATTGCTTCTCTGTTGAACTTCAACAATTTCTTATTCTCAAGAATAGAAGGCTCGTGTAAGTCCTTGAAACTTTCAAATAATTCGTTGTAAACATGTAAGTTGAATTCTTCAGTAGATTTAAATTGTCCATCATAGGACTTGTTGATAAAGCCCAAGCTGTTCAAGTCTTTACCAGAAATAGGCTTGGCCAACAAGAGGGCTTCAGCAGATTTTGACCATCCTAATCTCATGAACAAACTTGCAGAGGAAGCTCCTTCTGCAACAAGACCCAAATTAGCAAATGGGGCTAACATGTAGAAGTCTTTTTCTTCTTTAACGTAAACCAAATCACATAAAGCAAGCAATCCACTACTCAAACCAATCACTGGGCCATTTACAGCAGCGGCCAAAATTTTTGAGTGACTGTGGAAAGTGTCTGTGACATAAGTGTTTCTACCAACAAAGTTTTTAACCCAGAATTCATGAGAGAATAAGTCTTCGGAATTACTCAAGCTTGCAGCAGAGACATTGGCACCAGCAGAGAAGTAACGTCCGGTAGATTGAATCAAGGTAAGGATAGTACCTTCTTCTTGATCAGCTTGCTCAACATATTTGGCCAATTGAAGATAGCCATCAAAGTCCAAGGAATTGAGTCTCTTTGGGGCATTCAAAGTGATAATGACTGTTCTGTCTCTAACTTCGTATAAAATTTCGTTTTCCTTTGACATTCTTTATTAATGTTTTTTTTTTCTTGTATCTAATTATTGTTCATCTCTTTATATTTTCAGAGAACAATCACAAGTGGGGTTGGATGCCTCGGTTCGGCTAATAAGCTTGCGCAAAAAAAAGGCTACTTGTTTTTGCTTAGGATTTTACAAATTACTTTCACATGAAGAAGCGATTAAGCTTTGCAAACCCGTAACGCAATAACCATTCCCCCCTAAAATAATCTAAGTGGGCCACTTCTGAGCCACATTAAAACACTGTATTGGGATGTCACCCTTTTTTTTTTTCACAACGTACACTACAAGCGCTATATTCTTTAGCTTAATTAGCATATAGTACGCGTATAATTTTTACCTGGTGAGAACAGAACTCCTAGCTTCATTTTTCTTTCGCAAGAGATTAAGGCAATCTCGCGATCCACAGATTAAGATAAACAAAAGGGACATATTAAATGGATGCTCTAATACCGAAAAAACATTTAAAGCCACTTCAAGGTGGCATAGATAAGGCCAAGTTAGAGTTTCAACCTCCAAATGAAAACTCCGTTCCTGAGTGGCACAAAGTTGGCCTTCCACTCTTCAAAATTGAATCAACAACAAATTGGCAAGTGTTAATAAAAGACTTGTGCTACATCTGGAATTTCCCCTCGTCTTATCAAGTAATTAACAGAATTGTTAAGAAAAGTGTATTGGAAAGAGTTGATTTTGAATCTACAACTCTTAAGGAAAACAAATGGCTACTTGAAAAGAGACTTATTAATCAACAAGATTCAAACAAAAGTCTTTTTTACGTAGACTTTATCAAACTATTCTCGATATTGAAAGACAAACTGTTGGTTTACTTAACAATAAAGGATGAAGATTTTGCAATCGATAACATTGTTGGTAAAGCCAAAATTAATAATAGGGGTGTAGAACCAGATGATGTTGAAAATTTGAACAGTCTGACAGAATCTATATCAAAAAAGACAACTGATGATGATGGAAATGATAATTATGAAAACTTTAACATAAGTCAAGTATTTCCTCAATATGGAACTAGTGAAACTAGTCTACTGCAAACTCACCAACTGTTTAACACCTTAAACAACATATCCAAGTTGAATTTCTACAAAAATCTTCCAATGGCATACAAGTATTTACCAAACAATAAGTTGAGTTACGCCGAACGAGAAACCTTATATCGTGATAATGATATCTATTCAGAATTCGACAACCAAAAGTCTCTTAAGGATGATACAGATGACAACGAGGAACCAAAGCGTAAAAAGCTTCGCAAACCACTAGGAAGAACAAAAAAACATACTCTCAATATTGACCCCAACACTTTCGATCTAGAATCAATTATTCCTGGTCAAGGGTATATTCAAGAATTTAATGTGAATCATATTTGTAAAGTTCCAAACTACTACATCACAGGTGCAATTCATACGACTAATAACCAAAACACTAAATCAAGTGGTAATGTATCGTTGTTTGGGGGATCTTCAAGTTCTAATGTTGAGACTGTTGCAGAAAATGAGACGTCATCGGTACCAGCAACCCCAATGGCACCCCGATCCACCTTTAATATGAAGAAATTAAATACAGTTTCAAACTCATCGTACCTTTTCAATGACACTATCAAAGTCTCTAAAAACATTCAGCAATTGCTAATCAATGATAACGATAGTCATCACTACTCAAAATACTACTACACAAAAAGTTATAGAGGCCCTGGAAGTGGAAATTATAAGGATACAACTCTAGTTAATAAAATTAACAAAATTCAAACAACCAATGAAACTATCCCTCATCCTCACAAAACAAAGGTGATGAGAAGAAATATGGAGCTGCGTTATAATCAAAGTTTGAAAGGTTTGGTTCACGAAAAGTTCAACAATAGACTACTTAACTCAGTTTTGCATAATCAAAGTAAATACACCGAAGACTATGCTAATATGGAAATGCTTCATAACAACCTCCAATTCAATATTCTTGTGAACACATATCGAAGCATCTCGGATGACACTTGGAGAGCATACTATAGATTTAAGATGATTGATTTCGAACAATTCTTTTCTCTCACACAAGAACAGAAAGAGAAAAAGGCTAGTCAAAAGTATCTAAATGACTTGACTGAATGGAAGAATAGAGAAATTCGACGTGAAGAAAAACTTGCATCCAGAATTCTATCGCAGAATACCAAGTCAGAGCGCCAGCAGGCTTTTGAAAATAATAAAATACATCGTTTAGAGGAGAAGAGAATTGCAGAGGAAAAAATGAGGCATAAACAAGTAGACGCCTCTTTTAATGATCCATTCGATAACGATGCATTTGATTTATTAGCTGATGAGTTCAAGTTGAACTCATCGGATAAAGAGTTAAATGACGAATATAACAAGCAAGAAGAGGCTCAAAATGAATACAAAGACAATAGCAATAACGATTTAGAAATTCTGCGTCCACCGCCTCAAGCAGTTGAGACGCCACACATGGATGTTCTTAATAGGTTTACCTTACCTGTTACTTATCCAGAAATTGTTAATCTGCTTCCTTTGGAATTGAGGGTTATAAATGATCTGACAAACAAAAACGATCTTCCTTCGATTAAAAAAATTGTACGGTATGTCAGTGTGCTTCCAGATCAACATAATCCTGAGATTTTACACAGGACAGAAGTCCTAAAAATTCCGAACTCAAACTCCCTTGGATGGGACAATTTGAGAAAATTCCGGAAATATTAACGCTATCCTACGTGATTCTGCGAATATAGTACTTATATATTTCTATACTCATATCGTGTTTAGTTTTCAACCTCACCTATTTCTACAACCTAAAAGCTACTTTGATGTCAGAATCATTATATTAATACATACCACCCGTTAAATAAAGGGATTATAAAATACACACAAGAAGGAAATCAATTTCAAATCTCACCATCATATTTTCTCGTCTTTGAAGATCTCAAAATCTAGTTCGTTTCTCAGTTTAGAATTGATTAAGTTGTTGAGATTTTTCAAAACATATTTTTTGTTAGAATCACCAATTGCAGCCCTTTTACGACTGAATGGTGATGATGATGGAGAAGGACTTGTAGGCATTGAGTTTAAATGAGGGTTACCAGTGAAAACAGGCAGCAGCCCGAGTGAAGCTGAAGGTGAGTATAGATTTTTTGGTGTCAGCGGTGTATCGAGATCATCAAAAGTTAATCTTTTAGGTTTTACGAGAGCTTCATGAGGTGACAATTCCCTGGTAATTATGTGACCTTTTTTACTCACCAATTCCGTATATTTGCTGTAATCCACTTCAGAGGTTCTATTTGAAGCCGTATTGAATGGATTGTGAATAGATGATTGATTTTTTCTCTCTGATTTAGATTTAACTTTTGGGGAATAAGGTTCAATAAATGGGTTGACTAAAGATTGATTTTTCTTTTGTAGTGGGGTGAAGAAATCATGGGCTAATTCGTCTTCACTTTCAGATAAATTCTCAAATTGGCCATCATTTTCATACCACTCGCGGGCTAAGTTTTCAGTTATAAGCTTAGTCTGTGGAGTTTGAGGATCATTAGTAATAGTAATTGGCTCTATAGTCGGTGTTGCGGGAACATTTAAGTTTGAACCTTTCAAGCTGTGCTTTCTCGTTTCAGGTTGTGGAGTAACTGGCTCATTTTTTTCATCACTGCAATCAATTTCTTGAAATAGATCACTGTGTGTAGAAAAGAATGAGCAATCATCTTCAAATGTATTTCTAGACTGAGAAGACGAATCTAGTAATTCTTCCATTAAAGAGTTAATTTTGATAGATGGAAGCAATCCCACGTTCAATTTTCTACCTGTCCCAACAGTCAGCTTTCTACTTTGAAGAGTTTTAAACATTTTTGTCGGCAGCAGAAGATGAAAGATTGAGTCCTTCTGAGTATACTTTCTGTAAGCGAAACGAGGGGACTTTCGAGGTGTAAATTCAGGACTAAGCATCGAGCGTTGCAGAGATTCATCACTTACTGGCTTGTGGCGTTTCGCTGGTGTGTTTAAATCTTCAAAATAGGTTGATTTCTTGTTATTTGTCAATGGTGTCTGGAGCATACCTTCCAACCTTGATTTTGGTGTTGTTTCCCAATTCTTCGATACCCCCATGGAGAAATAATCATCGCCCAGTCCAGTCCTTGGAGGTGTTGAGGGGGGCTCTAGAAATCTCTTAGACATCGAACTTTTATCCAGAATGTTGTTGCAGGATTCCCTATGTTTGTTGATGGTGAATCTTTTGTACTTTTTTGCTATTAAAAAATCTCAAGTCTTTAATTAATTTAAAAGGTATGACAGTTTGAGAATTGTTATGAAATTATCCAAAGTATGCTGGCTATCGTTTACGTTTGGAGAAAAATTTACACAAATATCACGTGATGTTTTACACATTTGGTACTTTCCGAAGCAACAGAAGTAACACAACAAAGAAACGACTATTTTGCACTGTTAGGTTACAAAGCAGTCTTGTTTATTTAAAGCTAGGTGTGATAAGAACTTTAGTTCAGAAAAGTATCACTTGTTTGCTTTTGTTTCGAATGTTTTTCCCTTGTCTTATCTATCTCAGCGAGTGCGTTTTGAAAACTATAAATATCCTTTCCGAGCTGAAATCTTAAAGTTTATATCTCAAGATTTCAAATCGAAACTTTAACTTCTAAACTGAATGCTATGTATGTTTGCTTTGAAGTATAAAAATGATCTATTCTTGTATGAATCTCTCGTAAGTACAATCGCGTATCTTCAAGAACAACAAATAGAATTGGAGAGAAAAAATGCTGATCTATGTGCGTTTACAATTTGCGGATCATCCTTTTTATAGAAATCTACAAGTGTCCATAAAAAGGAATCAATTAATAAAGGACATAGATTGAAAAGAAAATTTTTAAAAATAATACGTCTAAATGTCCTTCGCTGATAGTTTCTGGTCCCAGGACTATGAACTGGGTTTTAAGATCCTCTTTGATCAGTTGTACTTGGGGTTAAATGAAAATGAAGACTTTGTTCAGCTTTTCACTAAAAGAATGGAGCTGGAATTACTCTATGGTACTCAACTCGAATCTATTGAAAATTCAGTTGTTTCAACATTTTCTAAAAGGCAATCTAACGATGATTATGTTTCACTGATCAAGAATGCTTTCCAAAAAATTAATGAAAACTTCACCAAACAAGGTGAGCAACACTTGCAAGTTGCTTCAAGTATCCAAGCTTTAGTATTAGTTCCTTTTTCACAGTGGTGTAAAGAACACAAGCAAAGAATCGAGTATTCTGAAAGCATGATGCTTGACAAGACTGCTCACTTTAAAAATAGTCGTGCCAACTTGGAAAAAGCTCAAAAGAGGTATTTCAACAAATGTAGAATGTTAGAAGAATTTAAGTCTCACTACTCGGAGGAAGAATTGAATCAAGAATTAAAGGATATTGAATTTGCCAAAAGTTTGCCTGAAACTTCTTCTGACGCAAACAATCAAGATGAAGAACAAGGAGAAGAAGTGTATGAACTTGGGGGGTCTGTATATGATAGCAAAGCTCTCAAGTCTTTATTAACCGAAGTGATTCAAACTATAGGATTAAAGACCCATAAAGTTCCAATCTTGGGTACTTACCATAATGTGTCGAGTGGATCTGCAATCACTATGTGGCTCTTGCAAAACATTCAAAATCTCAATAATAACGTAGCAAAGGCTGAAGATTTTGGTCAGGATTTGATTAATTGTGGATTTCTCAGAATTATTGGTTCCATGAGCACTAAAAATTTTATAAACTCTTCTCAATTCGTTTACCAGTGGAAGCCCATCGTTTTTGAAATAACGAGATTGGTTGGAACCGAAGGAGGTGCTTTTAATGAAGGTACCGGAGATTTGATGAGAGCTCAGTCTATTTCAAGAGCATCTACACAATTTTCTGACTATTTTGAGGATATGAAGCAAGCCATTGGTGTCAGTACTGTAGATTATAACGATAAGACTCAACTAGCAAGATTGATCAAAGAAGTTAACCAACTTGATGATGTTTATTACCAGCACACCATCGAGGTTGATAAGTTGAGGTGCGAGTTTGAAGAATTAATCATGGATCATTTGAACTTTATGCAAAAATGTGAACTTGACCGTTTAAGGGCTGTCAAAAAGGCAACATTCGACTTTATCTCAAGCTTCTCCAACAAGATTACATCTTTGAAAGTGTTTTGTGATGAGTTATTGATTATCGAGGAAACTATTAACCCAACAAATGATTTAAAGTTTTTAATAGAAAACTATGCTACTGGAAGATTCAAGCCTCATGTCATCCTTTACGACAATTACTATAATTCCAACATCAATCAAACATTTGGGGTCGATTTAAACGTGAAGTCAAGGTTAGACAAGAAGACTGTCCCTGTTATAATTCAATGTATTTTATCTCATTTGGATAAAGTTTACCCTGATATTGAGAATGATGAAGAAAGAATTAACTTGTGGGTTCAACCAATTCAATTGACACAAGTGCATCAATTGAGATTTCAATTGAACGATATCAATGATCCTAATGCAATGATGCAAATTTTGGAAGATACGCATCCATTAATAATCACTAACGTTTTCAAGTTATATTTCATGGAACTTCCAGACTCAATCATTCCTTATACATACTACGATGTCATTAAAAGTTTATACCTTAACTACCCTATTAACGAGGAAACCAAAACCCAACTGCGGATTACTGGTTTGCAAAACGTTTTGATAGATTTACCAAAGCCTAACTTGGCAACTTTAGATCTGATTCTTACTCACTTAATGAGACTTATTCAAATTATTGGCTCCAAAAATCCAGACTTAAGTAAAACTCTTCAGCTTAAATTGTCTAAAGAATTTGGAAATTTGATTTTAAAACCCAAAGTAGATGCATCTACTTCCACTTTAGACTCTCTGAGACAATTGATTAATGATAAGCATCAATTTAATTTGATGAATGATTTGTTTGAACATAAAGATAAAATGTTCAAGGAATTGAGAAGAAGGAATTCCTCCAGAGTCAAAGATTCAAACGAAACTTCAAATAATACTCCATTGTCTTCCGCTTCGACATCAAACGATGGCTCTTTAAGTCGTAATGGCTCAGGTGCCAATCTGAATACGTCGAAATCAAGGTTAGAGGCCAAGTTGCAAAGGGCTATTAGTAAACCCAAGGAAGAAGTAATTGAAAAGGAGTTATCAAGGGATACAGCAAGTATTACCTTGGTAAACAAAGAGATTGAGACACCTCGTCAAAAAGTTGACGTAGTCGAAGATGCTAACCCAGCTCATAAGGAAGCTACCCCACCAGGATCACCAACAAAGCAATCAAGCAATTTGAAAAGATCTTCATCGCCAAACAAGAAAAAATTGAGTTCAATTTTACAAGAAGAAGCAAAAACTTCAAGGGGAAGAGTTGTATCACTGAGACCAACTAGAAAAGATATAATTTATGATCCTTCCTACTCTTCTGATCCTAATTTGCAAGGAAACAGTGAATTTGGGCAACCCAAATTTATTTTGCCTCTTGGCAGGAAGACATCAGTGAAGGATTTAGCCACCAAGTTCGATTCACCAAGTTCGGAATCTCTTCCTGAAAGGTCTGTCCTGCCACCAAAAGGGAGAAGAAGGCTTGCTGATAAAGCGGCATCAAATGAGTAACGAATTCAGCTCAACTGATTAACTCGTTCGAAATTGGAATTTTTTATTATCAAATATAGCATGCTTTCAAATAAATCTTTTATTAAATTACCGAGTACAGTTTATATTCCAGAACTTTATTTGAGCTTTATGTAGCTATTATATATGACTCATCGTATGATACTACAGTACTTTCTCAAGCATATAATTTAGCTATGCGCGATATATTCAAAGCATCTTTGAACGTTTGATGTCGTGTCTCAATCTTGAAATCACTAGTACAAGAATTATAACACCAAACACAATTGGAAGAAAGACCCATCTAGTTATCGTAGACACAATGCTGGCAAGTTCCGAACTTTTATCTTCGGAATTGCGTTGATGCTGTTCATATTTATCTTGAGCTTCTTGGTGATTATTCATTAATAGATCCACCTTTTTTCCGATAGTGTCCATTCCATGATGTTGCTCCCTCACTTCCCCAATCACCTTCTCATTTAGTTTCGCAAGGGCGCCAAGCAATTGAGAATATTGCTGAGAGATTAATTTTTCGTACTCAGAAACTTGAGCCTTGATTTCAACCAACGCCTGATTGTGTGCTTTCTGAGTTTCTTTTAACTCGGATATCTGATTAGCAAATGATTTCACATCTAGTGAACTGAGTGAATTCTCTATTCCCAAAATTTTAGTTGAGATAGCTGATAATTTATTGTCAATATTTTGCTGTAAGTTGTTATGTATGTCGTCGGCCATGTCTGAATTTCGGTTGAGCAGTTCTTCATGGACTCTTTTCATAATTTCCTCCCTTTCTTTTTGACTCTTATTCATCAAAGACTCCCTTATAACACCTGGCCTTACATATGAAGCCGTATGTTTGCTTGTTGCCGCTTCTTGGACAGTAGTTACCGCAGCAACGGCAACTTTGACTCTTCCGTCCTCCAAAATCCCATGATCATCAATAGCATCTACAGTTAAATGTGGCCATACCTTCACTTTGAACAATTCTACAACTTCTTGAGATCTGAGGTCAATGTTAGCTGAAAATCCTAATGAAAAACCATTCAAATCTGATGGTATTTTGATTTTATCAGTTTTAAAGCACAAATTATTGTCTATCTGGACCTTAAACCAGTTGCTTGTTTTTGAATAAGAAACTCTTAATGTCATAGGAACATGAGAGTCGTAATGATCGAAAGCACAGTTTCCAACAGAATGGGCTAAGTCGGTGATAATATCCTTAGTCCCATCACCACTGAATATTTTAAGACCTGGGACGTCCTCTCTATTAATTAGAAATTGGAAACCATCAAATTTTGATGGCCCACCTGAGTTTTGGCCTTGGAGTGCTTCTGAGTTCTTTTCGTCAATTATCCAGAAAGATAATCCATTTGCGAACTTGTCATCAATTAAAGACAGGCCACTCGAACGTAAAACAACTTCTACCGTCCATTCTGTATTTGAATTCTCCATGCTTCCACTTGACCATAACGAACCTGATCCCTTGTTATCAAATAGTAAACGCCCAACGTCCAAACGAGAGTTTCCAAAAACTTTCCAAGTCGGACCCAAATCGGAAATACTATTAATGTTTAGCAAATTGGGAAGCGAAAAACGATCAACATCTCCATCTCTATTCATGTATGTAGCTGCCTCTGATGAAAACCCCAATGTGAACCCATATATTGTTAATAGAGCGACGTATGAGAGGAACATGTCTTTTTTATCTTCAATAGAACGAAATGATCTGCACTTCGCACCGCGTACCTTTAGATGAAAAATTATTAAAGGGATATTTACACCCAATGTAAAAATTGTGATTGCTTTCATGCTAGCTCCTGAAGTGCTTGATCAAAAGGAAAAATTTCATTTTTGCCAACTCATGTTGCAGTACCAAGGTTTTGTTGGTTCATGAATAAATTTGGAGCTTCAAGGCTACTGTTTAAAGCAAAATTTTCCACGTAGACATAATAGTAAGACCAGCTCGTATATATTAGTGAATCCTCTACAATCTAGTTGCTGAGATGGGTAGGGTGTATTTAAATTTTTGGTGAGGCGTTAGGAGAGATCATGCCATAGATTATGTTAGGTCTATGAAGGGGTATATTACAATGCTATCAAAAGGATGTTGGATGACAATGTTTATATTACACAAATATCCCTGGCGTGGCTGTCTTAAACATACACATGTTAGCTGTTTTCGGATAATGCTTAAAACGTTACTCATTCCTGCCCTAACTGTCATACAAATGCTGCCGCCACTATCCCCCCAGTCTTTGCCTCTGACAACCTGCAATTTCTAAGGAAGTTGCTGAACCCGTATGTGCTGGTTAGCTATACTTTTTGTAACCTTCGTTGATTGTGAACTTCGTATATATGTATAAAACATCTTATAGAAATCAAACTGGTTATAAGAAATGACTGCAAAAACGATTCTACCCAATGTAGCAAAAGAATAATTGGTCCAGAAAAATGAACCCATCAGCGTATAGTTCCCAATTTACTTATGAATCTTATAGCAATAAGCTTATAAAGAATGTTGAACTTCAAACTGGTATACTGATTTTCGTTACTTGAGCTTCCTTTTTACTGTGCTCGAACGAGTATACTCTAATGAAACCTACAAATTGATTTTTTTGAACATAAATTTAGAGATCCTTATCGTCCGGCCTCATGACTCGGCATAGATTCGACCCGATCCACCCATCCCATCATGTCGACTCAGAACTTGGATTGCTGCACCGGTCTATAGACCTCCTTCAGAGCCTCCTCCCACAACTGGTGCCGATCCTCATGTCCGATTCCGACATCCTGAATCCTACACACGTCACACCTGCACATACGACTAGGGTCGAGACATTATACAAGAGAAATCGCTTATAATTGTCTCAATGCTTTAGCTAACTTTTGAGCCAAGAGATCTGAACTGGACCGTGATGATTGCAGGAATAAAGTTACTAGATGGAATCTAGGGGTTGAGTGATTTTGTCAGTGTGAGCTACGTATAGAAATAGTTACTGAGAACCGATTTATCGTTTTGAATGCTACCCCGAGCTCGAACGTTCTTATAAATACTGCTTGATAAAGATAATAAAACAGATGACATTAGAAATTGGATTATTCCTGTGTGCATGATATATTTGCTGAAGCAAACGGTTCATTAAAAGCTCTTGATACTAGTTACCACTCTTGGAATCAAAGACCACTTCTTTTAGACCCTTTTCTTCCATAATCAATCATCAATCGAAGTTCTGTCGAACATATGATTGGGAGGGGATTTCCAATGCGTGAATAGAAGAAACCATTAATAGTTTACGTAATCAGATTTACAAGGATTGACATCCAGTGCGACAATATACAAGTTTCCAATCGCAAGATGACCAACCTTTCTTGACCCTTACCACCATAATAAAGCAAATCATTATCTCCATTAACATTACTTCAATCATTTAATGAGATAATTAACTTTTTCTTAAGACCAAAATGCTTTATTGATTAATTATCTCTTGTTTTTGCATAACAAAAGGAATATACTGAATATTTTTCCAGTTTCTTTATCTTCTTCATCTTAACGTTAAAAACAGTTAAAACTTTCAAAACATTGATTAATCACGGCCCTGTTGGAAATCTTATGGCTGAGAAGTAGGTCCTGACACCTTTCAGGTGCACATTTTCTTTTCGACAATTGATTTTGGCTGGGTGAAAAAGAAACATCGAAACAGTAGACAAAAGGTATTCGGAACTAAAGGAATGCAGATTCTTAATCAGACAAAACAAGTGTGATAGAAGGATTCAAAAATGAAACTCATAGAATGGAAGATTTCTGGGATAAGCTAAGTGATAGCATTCAGACCGACAATATGCACGTGTAAGTGTTGATTTGCTTGATAAGTCAATGTAGACACGGTGCAGGCACTTTTACCGATTAACTAGACATAATGCACGAGCTGAACCACTCTTCTTTTCGAATCTATGATCTTGGAAAAAGTTTCTAGCTGGGGTTTCCACGAACATACTGAATTTCAAGTACTCTAATAACATTTTGGGGTTCACTTTGATTGATGGCCGCATATCTTCGGAAGTTAAACCATGTGAATGAAGAGTATTGTCAAAAGTGCTTAATGTCTACATTACTGGAAGATTTCTTTCTCGTATTTAATGGAACCGCATATATTAGATGGGATTCAAAATTAATCAAGTTACTGTTGTTTGTATTTTCTATTTCAAAACAAGCGGATCTTATCAAACAATTGAGGCCCATGTTTCAATTGCATGAAACATGTCTCAGGCAGCAGAGCAGTGAAAATGGAATCTAAAAGGTAATACTCACTGTAGTACGACCTTGCAAAACGCATCTGCAACAATTATAAAACATCGAATATGTGATATAATTGCTGATGTTATCAAGATACAACCAGAATGAAGATGCGGGTTTCAATTCAGGGTGGGGTTGTGAGGAGAAACTACAGGAATTTTAAAGTGAAAACGCATGGTTGAATAAACCTGAAAGGTAGCACTTACAGGATATGAGACAGACAAGGAAAACTAACAAATTGTCAAGAGTCAATCAAGCTTGCCAATGCAATAGCTTTTTTGTAATCAAAAATAGAGATACAAGAGTGCATGATACATAATCAAATGTAATTTAGACTCAATTTTACCAGCACTTCAAATGATGTACTGAACTCTTGGAGAGAGATTATATCCATGGTGTCTTTTTATTTTAAATCATACAAACGTCATTACTTACAGAGATTAAATGTGTTTAAAGTGGGTCAGTTTGAAATTCTTTTACGGTCCCATCTACACTAAAACAGGAAGTGCGTACACAGGTCCCAGCTAACAATATTTGCCATATTAACTGAAAAGATTGCACTGGCTTAATGCAGATGAGGATATACTGTACTAAAGGCTCACCAGGCTGAAAAATTCTTATGATAGTCACCGCAACGGAGAATTCTCTGATATGATTTGCCAAATGAAGAGTCCAAACCCCTATCAAATCAATTACCAGTCACTCATTTCGGATGCATTGATTGTGAATTGCAAAAACATTAGAAGTGAATGGGGTGGTGAGTGAGGATAATTTACCCTCTCATATATTATTGGATATTCGAATAGTGTTTTGCAGTATACTCGTTGATGCTTCCATTGGTTCGCTTGATAGCGTTTTAAATACATACGTGCAAT
>JAKUAJ010000091.1:0-78535 GCA_030562865.1 Kodamaea lidongshanica (nom. inval.)
TATCTCCATGTGTAAGTAATTAACTCGACTGGTCCTTGACTAACAAGCCAGGAGTACCTCTTGGGATCACAACATCAACCGGACCTCGATCAACGAGCCGGGAGTTCCTCCGAGAACCTAACTCAACCAGTCCTCGACTTAACGCACTTCGGAGCCCTGATATCCTGCATCCAATGCAGACTCGTGCTATTATATAACAGATTTTTTTGTTCGAGTCGATATTTTTGTCGTACTTTACTTGGATATGTGTGTTCTAGTGCGTGAAGGTAACACACCAGTTTAGGTATCTGGTATAGCATTACACTAGAGAGAGATTCCTTGGCCTGGTATTGGTTCATAAGTAACCTAAACAAGCATTCAACGATATGGAGTAAGACATCTATATAGTTTATTGTTCGGTAATTGAGGGAACATTTGATCTAATCACGGGGATTAACTTGTGGACCTCTTCGGTTAAAGTGGCAAGTTATAGAACAAATATTCTTTATAATAAGCCCACATAGCCTAATATATGTCCCTAATATCTCATTTTGTTGATCCACTACTTGATCTTTGTTTCTTTTCCCGCATACGTGAGACTATGTGGGCTAATACCAGAACCCGGAACCAAGAAACTTGATTCAATAAGCTTTGTCTATATAAATAGGAAAAGTAACCTATTTCGTGGGTAATTAATTCAGGTTTTCGAAGCAATATTCAAGCCAGAAAGCTTGGCCATTACTTGGTAAGGTAACTTTTAGGAAGTAAAAGAAGCCAGATAATTTTATGCAGGGTCAATAGGGAACTTGCAGAAACCATTAACACATTCTGATTTGATAGAATAGGAATGATCACCCGGTGACATAACCACGGGATCAACATTTGAGTAGTGGTTTCTTGATAGCCCGAAATAAAGTGCTTCCAAATATATCTCCCAACATCACAGCTAGACACTTGATCTCCCACAAAGCTAGACACTTGTGAGTTCAATCAACTCTATAATTTACGTGAATTTTAATCATATTTATATTTATTCATTTATCATAAAAATCATTAATTGAATGACGCCTTGTAGAATGGACCAATGCCGTGGTTGAAGACATTTTGGACAGCAGCAAGGACAGAGGCAGCCAAGACTTGGTCACTACCTGGGTAAGACAAGTTGGTAATTCTTTGATCCTTTCTACAACCTCTGACGGCATGTTCACCACGGAATCTGCTCTTAAGCCATGAGAAAGCAGCACCAGAACCGGCAGCGTATTCGGAAAGATGACCAGCCAATACATCTTCAGTGTATTCAATGGAGGCAGCACCCCATTTACACCAGTTGTTGTATGTTCTGTCAACATTAGCGACTGGAACAACTTCATCATTTTGAGTTTGGTAAATGAAAACAGGAATTTGTGGGACACCATCTTCTTTAGCAACAGCCAAAGTGTTTCTTCTAAGAACATCAACAGAAACTGGCTTTTTCAAGAAATCTAATCCACTAGACAAGTATCTTGAGTTACCATTGAAGAAGTGTTGTCCGATAAATTTAGAGAAACCTGGAACGGAACAAATATCGTTAGCGGCAGTAAGAAGATCCTTCTTGTATTGTTCCTTGACATCATCGTAAAGAGCAGCCTTGAATTCAGGGTATTCGTTGGCTAAACCATTCAAAGCAGCTGGGGTCAAACCAGAGAATGGAGTACCATCGATAGCCAAAGCAGTAGCAGAAACTTCAGTAACGAACCCACCAAGAGCAGCACCAATCAAGTTGCTTGACAATTCAGGAGCGTAATCTGGTTGCAAAGCAGCGGCCCAACCGGTAGCAATAGAACCACCAGAGTAACCCCACATAGCAGTCTTTGCGTTAGCGTGAAGACCTCCTAATCCAGATTTCAAAGTAGCTCTAATAGAATCTAAAACAGCACGACCGGCTTGACCACCAACAGTGAAGGCACCTTTAAGACCTTCATAATCTGGCACAACAACGAACCAACCTTGTTCTAAGGCAGCTTGGATGAGTAACATTTCAATTTGAATGTTACTATTGGTGTAAGCATCGGATTCCATTTGCATACCATAAGAAATAGCACAGTCACGACCTGGAGAATCTTGGAAAACATGGTAACTGACCAACTTACTTGGATCAGCGTTGTATGGTTGAATAACAGTAGTGACAATAGCGTTTGGTTTACCGAGAGAGTCGTTGGATCTAACCAACAATTGCCAGGTGCCCTTGACGTCAGCTGGAATGATGATTGATCTCAAGTGTCCTGGAATCTTTCTTGATCTTAAAATAGTACCTGGGGCACTAGATTCGAAACCAGCTGGAGGTTGGTAGAATGGATCCTTAGTTGGTGGGTTAACGCGGCCTAAGGAT
Organism: Kodamaea lidongshanica (nom. inval.); assembly: GCA_030562865.1. NCBI lineage: Eukaryota > Fungi > Ascomycota > Pichiomycetes > Serinales > Debaryomycetaceae > Kodamaea > Kodamaea lidongshanica (nom. inval.). The sequence goes on from JAKUAJ010000091.1 coordinate 2,348, forward strand.
TCTGGCTCGGCAGCAACAGCTGCTGAGGCGAGACTCAGTAAGAAAAGACAAACCAAGAAGTTGAAAACTCTCATGTTGTTGAAGATGATGATGATGATGATAAGCGAAGTATGGATTTGATTCTCATTTTATATTCCTGAAGACCCCGCTCGATGACCCCTTTCTTTATTTCTCTTTACCTTCTTCAACCGTTCAAAAAATTCATGGCTCACTTTTTGTGATGTACATAGACACCTTTGTGAAACTCCGGGAGGATTGTGGAAACCGAGACGTTTGTGTTTGGACGATGTCCCCGCTGGCCACACAATAGGCTATGCTTTTCCAATGCTCACTCGGCATAAACGCCATCCATCCTAGGGTTCTTCTTAGCTTTAAAAACTATGCTTATGATCTGGTGAGCCATGATATGTCCATTTGCTGAATGATACCAAGCTTCGTATTTTAGTACTTAACACAGCACCCACTGGAACAACTAAAAATACTGCCGAGATCTGGCCGGAATCTTTGCGGCTTTGCACGTTTTTCAAAGATCATCTGCCCCACACTTTAGGCCGTTTGATGCCGTGCATACCAACTCTGATATGTTTTTTAATTTATTTTTCAATAATAATTAACCTTTAGTTTCTTACTCTCCTTATCCAATCATCACTTTGATCTTCATCAGTTTCTCTTCGTTTTTACCCTTTATCATCTTTCATTTCACCTTTTATCGTCTTTTATTTTGCCCCCGTCTTTCGTTTTGCCCCCGTCTTTCATTTTGCCCTTCATCTTTTCATATTGTGCCCTTCATCTTCTTTCCTTTTGCACTACATCTTCTTCCCTTTTGCACTCCACCTTCTCTCCTTTTGCACTCCATCTTCTCTCCTTTCCAGTTATCTTACACGCGTTCTAGGAACGTTTTAAGTTGCAGATGATCTTCCAAACTCCTGAACCTGAAAACCGCCTAAATTTTCCCGATTTGGGGAAAAATATCTCACCCCAGAAAACTGGTTGTATGGTCGTCTGCTTGTCTGGTTGTATGGTTGTCTGGTTGCCTAACACAGTCTATGTCTAGTTGTCTGGTTGCCTAACCCAGTCTATGTCAATTTAAGCCACCATATATTCCTTTAAAGCCCCATTTAATTCAGTCTAATGTAGAGCGTGAAAAATAAAAGACGTTTCTGTACTGTGAGCACTTTACCGAAAGCTTCTATTTTCCGCCCAAGCCAACAAATGATCAGGTCTCTCATCTTTAGCATCTCTCAAAAGTCGTTTAAAAAGAAAGTCTTCCTATAGGCTTAGCATCCTCAAAAGTCGTTTAAAAAAAATAAGGCTACCCACAGGCTTGGTTTTCTATTGTTTAGAGAGACCCGTTTTCATCTTGTGTCCTTTCGTGCTGCTTTTTTTACCCAACAAGGTGTTCTGTAAAATTTGGGCTGTCCCTGTTGTGTTGGGCACACTAGCTTCGCCATGCCTAATTCAGTAACAACCATTGGTGCCTTTCGATTGTTTGAATCAATGTGTGGCGTTTTTAAGAGGAATTTTAAGCGAATATCTATCTTTGAGATACTTATAGGGACTTGGCCAAATTCCATTCCTCTTCTTCAGCGCTACTGATTGATGGTTTAACTGTTTGTTTCCGAACATTCAACTGTCTGAAGTTGTATGTTTTTTTTAACCTACTATTACTTGATATTTCGGTACTTTTTTACAAAATGAATGAAAAATTCGGAATAACAATCAAAGATCTACTCCGACACTTGGAAACAAAAAACTTGCCAAGTCTCCAAGGAGCTATAGAAAAGGTTTGAAGATTCTTATTGTAAGGATAATTTTAAAGTGTTTTTGAAGAGAGGATGATCCGATCGAATGATCCGATCGACAGAAAATTTCCTGCGAAAAAACAAGCAAATCCATGCCCCGATATTTCGGTGATCCACACGGAGCTAAATTGTAAGTTTGTATAAATTCACAAACGGCATTAAGTTTTTTTAGATCATCAATGATAAAAGGATGACTATCAAAAAAAAAAAACTTTAACTTGCTCTGTTCTGTGGTTTAACTCCAGAAAGTGGTTGTCTGTAGCAAGCACATTATACCTATTGGGTGTATTGTAGGATTCAGTTCAGTTCAAAAGCGTATCCCACATTCAACCGAAATTCTTGAATCTGAACAGTAGAATCAACATTGAAACTAAAAGTGCATTCTTGAAGCATGGGAGTAGACGTTGTTTTAAACTAAAAGTGCATTCTTGAAGCATGGGAGTAGAAGTTGTTTTAAACTAAAATTGTATTCTTGAAGAATACAATCAATATTGTTTTAAACAAAAATTCTTGAATCAAATGAGTAGAATCAACCACGTTTTAAACAAAAATTCTTGAATCAAAAGAGTAGAATCAACCACGTTTTAAACAAAAATCGTATTATCAATAGTAGAATCAACCACGTTTTATTATCAAAATTACAATCAACCACGTTTTAAACAATATTCTAACAATAATCAACTAAACTCATCCCCCTCTACATGACACTCAGAGACCAATCAGGTCAACTTGCAATTCTGAAAAACAACAGTCTAGAAAAGCCCAAATCTTTTGGAAACACACGACCGGCAAGCATTATCTGAGTGAAATTTGGCACTCATTACAACACTATTCTGCTCCTGGTGTAAAATGTGCAGAATCTCATATAGACAAACAATTGTTCCAAGTATCCCCCACGACCTTTCCAATCTTCGTATCTTGGCCCCCACACTGGTCTACTTTGGTATTCCCAAGTCATACCCCCACACTAGTATACTGTCGTATTGCCAAGTCATATCCCCACACTAGTATACTGTCGCATTGCCAAGTCATATGCTGCACGTGCCCTTAATCAGTTAGCTCGATACCTGTCAATGCGGAATAGGCATAGTGTTTTACCTTCGGACACTCCTTTTGAAGACGTCACTCTTGACGGCAGCATTTTTGGCACTCTCGTTTCCACTTCGGGAAATTTTGTGTCTCTTTTCGTAAAGTAGCTTATCTGAGAGGTTGCATTTCTCTGTCTCAACGCTAATATAAAATTAAGTTACCAAAAAGCAGAAAGCAGGAGTTACTCAAGTCAGGATTAAGATAATTTTGTCTAAGGAGACTACTGTTGAATGATTCAAGCCCAATTTATTGTGGTCATAATTTAACTTGTCATAATTTAACTTGTCATAATTTAACTTGACATAATTCAACTTTTCTTTATTTAACTTGTAATTATTTAACGTTGTTTGAATAGATTCTCACTTCTAATAGTTAATTCAATTCATTATAACCCCATGAACATATACAAGATGTCATGCCAGTTACAGGGGTATATGCATACACGAACTGTTCAAAGCGTAGAAATTCAGTTGGTTGCAACGTCATTGCTCGAAACAATCGAAATGAATAATAGAGTCATAAAATAGAGGGAGCAAACTACTGCAAATCTCGTAAATAGGTGATATCGAGGTGACATCTTTGCATTTTTTTCACCGTTCTTATCAACTCTATTGTGATTTTATCACATCTTAATAAAATGAGATCACAAAAAAGGATTTACTATCTCATACAATTGGATTATTATGATGATTTTGAAGATGTATTTGTTTTTGAAAACTAAAGTAAAAGATTCCCAAGTGCTAACTTGATGCACAATTCCTGTAATCATACGTAATAGTTAAGGATTTTCTTTGTTTTGGTCATATGTATGTTTATACACTTTGTTCACTTTGTTTTTTGTTTTTCAACCATGAAACTAGCCATGCAGCTATAGGCATTGTTCATTTTAGCTTTGTTTGAAAATGTTTAATGCAAAACGGAACGCCACTCCATAAACCCGCATGTCAAGTATGGTATAAAACCCCATCAATCTCAGGTCTTCTTTCTCTATCAATCATTACAATCACTCTAATGTTCTTCACCAAAAATGTCTTGGTCTTATTGGCCTCTGTTTTCTTCAATTCCATCTTGTCTGCCGCTTTTGACTTGAACGCAAACAACAACGTTGTTGTTTACTGGGGTCAAGATGGTCACGGTACTCAACAAAGATTGAGAAACTACTGTTCTAACTCCCCAGCTGACGTGCTTGTTCTCTCCTTCTTGGATGGTTATCCAAAGATGGACTTGAACTTTGCCAACTCCTGTGGTGGATCATACACCGGTGACGGAATCTTGAGATGTCCTGAAATCCGTGATGATATCAAGTTCTGTCAATCTCAAGGTAAGAAGGTCTTGCTCTCCCTTGGTGGTGCAAGCGGAAACTATGGTTTCCAAAACGATGGTCAAGCCATTCAATTCGCACGCACATTGTGGAACAAGTTCGGTGCAGGTTCCGGTGACAGAAACAGACCTTTCGATGACGCCATTGTCGATGGTTTCGATTTGGACATTGAAAACCACAATCAAAGAGGTTACACTGCCTTTGCCAGAGAATTGAGAAACTTGTTCAACAGTAACAGATCAAGACAATTCTTCTTGACTGCTGCTCCTCAATGTCCATTCCCAGATGACTCTGTTGGACAAGCCCTTGCTAACGCTTACTTCGACATGCTCTTCATCCAATTCTATAACAACTACTGTAACTTGAAAGATGGTCAATTCAACTGGAACACTTGGACCAACTTTGCTCAAAACCAATCACCAAACAGAAACGTGAAATTGTTTGTTGGTTTACCTGCCTCTGGTGCTGCTGGTTCTGGTTACGTTGGCGCCTGGACCGCCAAGAACGTCATGGGTCCTGCTGTGATGAACCACCACAACTTTGGTGGTATCATGATGTGGGATGCTGATATTGCTTGGAACAACAAGAAGAACAATGTCCACTTTGCCCAACAATGTAAGAACATTGTCAGTGGTAGAAACCCAACCAAACGTGAAGACGAATTCACTGCTGAAATTGATGAAGAAAAGTTGGCTCTTGTTGCTGAAAACGAGGTTCCTACAACTCTTGTTACCATCAAAGCCACACAAACTGCTGGGCCAGTTTGATAAATTGACTTCAAATAACTTAAGATACCCGTTTTGCTAGTTTCAATAAAAGATCTATAAGCTGAAATCTGAATACCATAATCCTTTCTATGATATTCGTCTCATTTGTATTTTGGGATGCGGAGATGGTGTAATGATTCACCAACACTCCCGTGTAGTGATAAAATAGCTGTTATCACGGGAACCCCTTGAATATATCGCGCGGCTGATCTCAACAAGAATGTGAACGTTAACAATTACTCAATTCAAACAAATCAAATAAACTGCAGAGATAAAGTAGCCCCCCAGTTTTTCCCGAGTACATCTCTGAATCCATGTTTTGGAATCGACCCCTTTCGCTATCAACAAGTGTACAAGTGCAATTTCTTATGATTACTTTCAAGCAAACCTCATCCCAACCAGCCCAAGGTGGTTAAATTTGGGTGGTACTATCATATTTTAGTTTGATTAGCTTGTTTGTACATTCAATTCAACCTGTAAGTGCGGTACCCAAAGTTCATGGGACCAGTACGATGAGAAAATAGCTCCCTTTCTTCCCGTCTAATACAATCGATTGTCATCTCTTCGATCTGTAAACGACTTTATTCTAAACCCACATCATATTCATAAAAGCATGTTCGCTGCTCTTGACTAACACGATAGAATCAAAAGGCCCCCCTTGAATAATTGTGCGGTAGAAATCTCTTTTTCCGTACACCAACTTGAAAAGCACTTTACGGTCCAAAGACAAAAACCTTTATTGACGATTCTGATGAAAACGCAGACGATGACCCAGACAATGAGTCTAATTCTAGCAATGATCCTAATGCTCTAATGATGACTAGGATGGAACTGAAGAATCCGGTGAAATTGGCGTAATGCTGTTCGGATCACCTGATATGAATCGGGAACCATAATCATCTGAATCCAACAATCTTTTCTGCAAAGGACTTAGTTACTGTGAGAACGTAACTAAAATGACTATAAATGATAATAGACAAGAGATGGAACTTTCTCAAATATAGTGGATCTAACGTCGTTTTCTTACGATGCTGTTATGAATACTATAAATGACAGTGTATTGTTGGTTGATCCATTATTATTGCGGTACGAGTCTTTAGAGGGACTGGGTGAGAGTGACTGAGTTCGTGAGTGAGTTAGTATTCAGCACTCATAGTACTGCTTCGCAGCACTATTCGTTCATATACCTTCAAATCGTCAAATGTTAAGAATAAAGGCATGTCATTAATTTGATCTCCTGAAATTAATCAATCTCAAACGTTTGGAGTTGTCACCATTACAAATTAACATTTCAAATATTGTATCTTTTTTACCGCTGTCGCTAGATTCTTTATACATCCAATAGGCCAAGAAAGCGTGGATTTAAGACATCTAAAAAACCTACAAGCATTTATTTTTTCAAGCAATAAGTTCAAGCTGTTCCTTCGAGTGTAATATCATTAAAATGAGCCTGGATTTCATTCACAGAATTAAATCCCGGCACCAGTGTCACTATGCTGATGCTACAATAAGATGACAGAATATGGTTAAATCTTTATGATAATCTGCCCAATATGCTTCAATTGAGATGTCACATTCCAAATTTGCAAGTGTTAGACCTTGAATCACTGCCACCTTCAATGAGGGTTTTTTCTGTTCGTACCTCTTGTCCAAAGTTACCGGCCAACCATCCCCAAATTTAAAAGACTTTTCAGTTGAATCTTGCAAACACACTCAAATCAAGGTTCCACAAACGAATTTTTTAAAGTTGTACCTGAAGGTTGTATTTGTTGGCTAAATTGTTTTGGGACTTTTTATGAGTTGAGGAAAGATTCTAACGCTATTTCAACAATGTGGCGACCAAATTACTATTCACTATGCTTCTCGAAAAACTATAATTAACATTTGAGCGACAAGTATTAGCTCCCTAAGAACATGGTTATCCGCCCATAAAGATATATTTCTCAATACAACATGGTTATCTGAGAGAATATGAGGCATGGCCCTAATGATACAACATGGTATCTGAGAGAATATGAGGCATGGCCCTAATGATACAACATGGTATCTGAGAGAATATGAGGCATGGCCCTAAGGATACAACATGATATCTGAGAGAATATGAGACATGGCCCTAAGGATACATCATGGCGTCCTTATGACCTAACTGTGAATACAAATTAGCAAATCATTGGTTTCTTTGTGAGCGTGTATAACCGAAATAGTCGAGATCATTACTATGGCTTGATAAATGGAACACGTTTGAGAAGCCGGACCGGATTTTCTAATTAGATATGGTGAGAGGTTAGTATAACCGAATAAAAAACTTTTCTTAATTTGAAAATTAAGCTTTATGTACTAATTCTTATTTAGTTTGTTATCAGTTACTGGTTATGAAAGAGATCTCTTCCAAAAAAAAAATAAAAAAAGCCATACTAGGTTCTAATTTTAGTGAGCTTGTATTGGGGGTTTGAAAGCATTCAATGTGAAAGACCCATAGCTTTCGACGTTTGTTGTGGTGAAACGTTGTAGGTTAGAAAAATTCGTTTGTGAAAGCTTTATAGTAGTCAAAAGCGAGTTCCATTCGGCAAACAGAAAACCTTATGTGTTTAAACTCATAGTAGCTTTCCTGTCAAAGGACATTTCCAGAGACCATGTCATTGGGCTTGGCGGTATAAATAATAATTTGTTGACATAGTGCATGGAAGGGAAGAAACGTAATGTGTCAAAATGCACCATATGGTTGCCTTGAAATGATGCCAAGAAGTACCAAAAGATTTCATGAATGTAGAAATGTTTTCTAAGGGGTCCATCAAGTCCCGCAAAGGACTCCGAAGTAAAGCCTTACTAGGTTTATCTTTCAAACAAGTGATAAGGGTATGAAACGCCAAAAAATAATTATCGATCAAGGTTCTTAATTCCGGCTTCAACCGAGATGTGGACAAAAATATTAGATAAGGAGACCTAAATTGGTATGAACGTGTTCTGGTTAGATTGAGCTGAATGCAGTGAACAGGTAAGATATAGGTTCAACAAATTAATGTTCTGGAATTTATTTTTAGTAACCAAAGCGAGATGAAACGAGGCCAACGTTTCAAGAGGCCAACAGTACGATTGAGTGAATACACTTCGATCTCATGATTTGAGTAACTCAAGTACACCTACGTCATAATTTAAGCAGATACATCTTAATTGCTAATCATTTCAAACAGATAATCATTTGCATTATTCAACACGAACATGGCCACACAAAACCATCTCGGAGAAACAAACCAAATCTAAAACCCTTGTGAAAACGCAGTAATTCGATTACATAATCTCTTACTCAAGATAAAATATAATAGTAAAGATGATAAAAGAGGAAAAGGAGCTGGCCGTTCTATTGAAGTCAAACCTTAAATTGCTAAGAAAGTTTAATTTGATCCTCCTTAATGATCTGATATAATATCTTGTGATTAAAACCACTAGAATCAAAAAAAAAAAAAAAATATACTGAAAAACAAAGCAAACAAATTACGCCTTCTCCGTGTGGAAACAAAGGGCCAAATTCCAAAGATAAATGTCACAAACATCGTATTGTACAGAGTTTAGTTGCATGATTACGAAATAGAGCATACTTACGGGCATCGATGCATACTAAAAAAAAACATACTACCGGCACGGAATATGAAAGGGAACGCACGTGAAGTTTAAAGTAACCCATTTCTACAGTATCTGCAACCGGAGTTGAATTAGTGGTTATGCAGAAGTTATGAGAAGGAAGGGTGATGGGTAGGTATCTGTACAATTTTGTGCAACCATTGTTTAAAGAAGATACCAAGATTATATAAGTAGTGGAGTATGTCGCGAGTATTGTTTCAAACAACAATCATGCAAATAACAAGCTTGTTGATATTAAGTATCCTTGGTAGTAGTTGTCAAGCCCTTCAGGAAGGAGCCTTGAGTCTCAACTTCAAAGTTTACAATGGACATGAAGCACTTTCTAAAAAACTTTCTTTACCTAACTTGAAAGTTCCAAAGAAAAGATCTGAAGGACATGAAATTTCAGTTGTTAACGAACAAACATTTTACCTTGCTGATGTGAAATTAGGAGATAATGACCCAATCAGTTTACTTGTGGATACAGGCTCATCTGATATGTGGGTCGTTGATGAACAAAATATATGTCGAGAACCCAATGGTAATAAAAGAAGAGATTATCCAACCAAAAGTCTTGAAGTTAGAGAATGGTGGGATTTCACTTCAAAAACAACAACAACAAAACCTACTCAAACTGGATGTTCAAGTTATGGTTCTTTCGATTCAAACAAAGCCCCCTCGTTTCAAAGAAATCAATCTACAAAGCCTTTTGAAATTGAATACGAGGACAAAACCAATGCAACTGGTTACTGGGGCCATGGGGACGTAACCATTGGAGAAGTGACCATTAAAGATCTTTCATTTGGAGTTGCTAATGATACATCTAGTGATATTGGAGTCTTAGGTATTGGTTTACCAAACTTAGAAGTCAGTGTAACATCTAACGATTCAATTCCATATGAAAATTTACCATTTAAAATGAAAAGTCAGGGACTTATTAATAAAGCCGCATATTCCATGTATTTAGGAAGAGATACAGAAAGAGAAGGTAACTTTCTTTTTGGAGCTGTTGATCACTCCAAATATTCAGGTACTTTATCAACTTTCCCAATTGTTAACCCAAGTATAAATCTTATTAAAAATAAACCTTCAGATCTCCAAATTCTTATATCACTGATGTCAATGAATGTTGGAAATGGATCAGTCGAATTATCTTCAACGGTTTCAAATGTTACTCGTTATGCTTTGTTGGATTCTGGTACAACCATAAGTTCTTTCCCTCAAGATATTTTTGCTAATTTAGTGACTGTTTTAGGTGCTAAATATTCTATGAAAGATGATTTGTTCTATTTGAGGTGTCCACTGAGAAATGCAAACACAACTTTAGATTTAAATTTTGGTTCAACTACAATTAAAGTTCCCTTAGCAAACTTGGTATTACCTGGCCGTGGCAGATGTTACCTTAATGTTGAAGGTGATAATAGAGCCAAGTTTGTTACTTTGGGTGATAACATTTTAAGAAGCATGTACGTTGTATATGACTTGGAAGATTTGGAAATTTCGATAGCTCAAGTTAATCATTCTAAAGAACCTCGTATTGAACTTATCGAATCAACTGTTCCTCGTGCAACAAAGGATGCTTCTTATTCTTCAAGCTCTGTTCCGCTGAACACAAATGAAGCTGAAGCAACAAAAGCCTTAAGGTACCCTTCCACTGACAGGTCCAGAAGTTTGGCTGTTAGAAGCAACCCCATTTCCATTGTTTATATTATTGGTATGATATTTATTGGAGCAGTGCTTATATAATGGGGGTTATATAGATTAATACAGAAGAACAAATAGACAAATTGTGTAAGGCTGACCCCAAAATACGATCGAAACGAACGAACGAGCGTAGCGAGTGCGTGAGTGAGTGAGCAGTGAGGAGTGAGCAGTGAGCAGTGATGAGTGACTGACTGAGTGAATAATTACTGAATGTAACATAGCCATGTAGAGCTAGTACACAAGTGAGCCAACTCACAAACTCACAAGAGCGAACAAACGAAAGCGACTCTAATCATTACATTGTCAACTATTCATCAAATTAACAAGAATAATCACAGATGTAGCAATAAATTACACTTTCCTCTTCCCAGCTTGAACGTATCCATTTTTACCTGTGAAATCCAACTAATCAGCCAATATCAATAAAAGAAGCTAAACTTTTGGTTTATTGAGCAATTGCTCATATATTTATAGTGTTCATTTGAAGCTTACACTGTTCTGTTGGAGTTTACACTGTTCTGTTGGAGCTTACACTGTTCTGTTGGAGTTTACACTGTTCTGTTGGAGTTTACACTGTTCTGTTGGAGTTTACACTGTTCTGTTGGAGTTTACACTGTTCTGTTGGAGTTTGCACTGTTCTGTTAGAGCTCACACTATCCATTAAAAATCCATCTCTTTCTGAAACCATAGTACTTAGTTGAGCTCAATTGATTATTTTGCACTTTTTGGCAAATATTGTCAAATTTATGCTTTCGGGTCGCATTAAAGTCATTGAATGTGATGAATGTATATGAGATTACAAGTAGACAAATCATGATGTGGACTTTTTATAGTAATGTCTTTATTGTGAATGACTTTACTGGATGTCGAACTCTGGGAGATTTAACCTGTAGTTTATATATGTCATTTTTAGTACGATTACCTTATGATTGAAGATGAATTAGTTGATTGAACAAACCAATTTCGCGATATGATAATGGCAAGTAATTTTCATGCAAGAATGATAAAGAGATGTTGGGTGATATATTTCGGTGATATTGATGGTGGTTATATAAACAACGTTGTGCTAAAATTGTAACCAACTACGTACATACATTACATAAGCCTTGGTTATACTCATCAAACATATACACAAGAATTTTACAAAAGGGTATTCTATCAAATTTGTCAATTTTTCAAATGATACTTCTCTTCATTTCATATTTGTTGTTGTATGATATTTCATTGCTTGTATCCATTGCTCACAAACTCACTCACGAACTCACGAACTTACTAACAAACTCACTCGCTTCGCTCGTTTTGTTCCACATTTTTGACACTTATAAAGATGTGCAAAACTCAAAAACCAACAAAAGGGCACGTGGTCTAGTGGTATGATTCATGCTTAGGGTTTGCTCTAATATGCGTGCGGTCCCCGGTTCGATTCCGGGCTTGCCCCGTTTTTTCCAAAACAATCAATACTTAATGTACGCAGCATTCAGGAAGGGATAATACAAAGGGAATGTCAATCTTAAATGGTAAGACTAACCCTGCTTCCCTTTCTAATTGGTTATCTTTTTGAGGTAACTTCCAGATGATAACACCGTTCCACCTTCTATTGGATTTTGGTTAAATCAAAAGAAGTTTGCATTTTGTAACCTTCATCTACATTGTACTGTATTAGAAACTACAATAGGAGAAGAAAAGGTTAACGATAGAGGCAAATGTTTGTTTGTGTATAGATTGCCCTTTTGAGCCTAATTACAATCATTATTCCTAGTGAGCTTCCAAGTATCTCTGTATATACTTGACTGCCTATATTAATGTTCCTTACCTTTAAGCTTCCTGGCTCATATGTTGATGAGGAATTGTAATGATTTCTGGTGAATGATATTTCTTTCCTCACCTTAAAGCTTTCTGGTTCGTATCTTTAGTTGCTGGAAAATGGTATCTATTCCCTTTTTATTCAGACAATGTATATTGATGGAAATCCTTGCTATATATAAAGTTCACCTAGAAAGTGTTATTCCCATTTGGTGTGCTCGCAATCTGGTGATTAAAGCCTAGAATAAAATCTATACAAGGACAGCATTTAATAGTAAATTGAATAAATCTAATTAGTTAACCTGCTCAAAATGTTCTCTTGTGTTGTGTATTGAAAAACACAGCATAGTGCCAAACGTATAAGAGGGCACGTGGTCTAGTGGTATGATTCATGCTTAGGGACTTCTCTAATATGCGTGCGGTCCCCGGTTCGATTCCGGGCTTGCCCCCATTTTTTAATTTTATAAAGGAGATTTATTACATGAAATCTGCCGCAAGCTTATAGTTTTTGGTCATGTCGATTATCCCATAACCGTCGACCCTATGTAAATAGCTCGACAGCATTGGCTTGTTTAGTTTCTCTATACTTGTTTTTTTTATCAATCCATTTTATTCATATATTGCCAAAAAATTGCGAATAACTGACAAATTTCTCAGACCAATAGACCCATTCGCTCGTATTGAAATCATAAGTAATACTATAAATTCATAAAAATTACTATACAATAGAAATCGTATTCAATCCAAAAGATTCGTTACTCTTATCTGCACTAACTGACAGAAGGATTTGCGACTCACTTATGCACGTACTCGCTTATGCACGTACTCACTTATGCACTCACTTATGCACTCATTACGCACTTACTCACTCACTTACTCACTCACTTACTCACTCACTTACTCACTCACTTACGCACTCTCTCGCTTCGCTCGTTCGTTCGTTCGTTCGTTCGCTTGTTCGTTCGCTCGTTCGCTTGAAACCAATATTTATTCCTATAGACCAAAATGAAATGCACCAAATAATACAAAAAGGAGACGAGAATCAAAAGTCATCGCCTAAACTATCTATGGTAATCGCCTCGCCAGGTTTAAATGGAGGCAAACCCAAGAATGGACATCCATCACATCTAAAAGCATCACCCAAGGCACAAGAGCCACACCCTCCAGTCTTACCTTCAATTGTAAAGTCAATCTCTGCCAACTCTTCATCTTTAAAGCTAACCTTACTTTTCAATCTTTCCTCTATTTTAATAGCTTCCAAGGTAGCACTATGAGCTGTAGTTCCCAAGAGTGAATCTTGGATTTTCCTTTGATTGGAATTTTCCAATTCTTCTTGTTCTTTGAGACCACATGTACAGTCCTTACATGCTTTTCTTCTTTTGCCTCCAACTGGTTGGCATGCTTCTGGAATCACCAATTTGGATGTATCCACATCTTGAACTAAGTCATTTTCTAAAATGTAATTTGCCTCTGACTCACCTTCATCTTCGTCTTCACTTCCACTAAAGTATGCTAATTTGGATTCAATCTTTCTCTTTTGAGATGGGTTATTTAATTTCTTCACGGATATCCCACTAAGTTGTTTGGAACCGTTTGCCTTTTTCTTCAACAATACAGTTTCTACAGGTTTGGGTTTAATCCAATGCTCTCCTTCAACAATGAACCCTGTCATCAAGGCATCTATTGATTGGTCTGATGGCAAATCGCCAGTAAAAATACCATCATACCTAAGTGACTGGTAGATCAACTCTAATAATGCTATAGCTATGCTTTTGTCTGAGTTGGGGTTGGCATACACTATCTTGTCATAGGTGGATGCTTCCAATGTCACCGCTCCCTTGGTAACTCTATCAGCTATCTGCTGCTCAAAATCATCTGCACTGTATTCAGCTTGAAGTTTGGTAACCAACTCAGGCTCCGTAACTGCTGTAGGGTGTAGTAACAATAATACTTTCATTACTAATTCTCTTTGGATTTTAGTGTATTATATGTTTTTCCGGCAAAAAAAAATTCTCCGGTTCAGGCTGCGATACGATGGCAAATATTTCACTTTATCGAAGATGGATGATGACTAGCCAATGTGTTTGATTGTTATTTGTGATAATTTGTGAGGTCTTGAAGGTTTATGAATAGATGAAGTAACTGTAAATTAGAAAAGGCGTGGATATTGATAATACAGAACAATAGACCCACCTTATTACTACAAAGAACCATACAACCTCACATCTAATCCTTCAAACGCTACGTTCATGCATTTCTACAACTTCCCTCCAAACCCTCCCCAACATTTATATGAATTTCTTCGTTTTCGATGAGCCTAGTGCACCAGCCAGAGAAATAGTTACCCAAGAGTTCTTCCTCTTTGATGTAATTCTGAAGCAATGCTCAATCCTTTTGTCAATAAAGTATAAACGCTTCATTCATAAGAGAACATTACTTTTCATTTCATAGAAGACGGTCTGGCCACACCCTCACATTACAATATCTTGGTATTACATATATCATTTAAAAGATCCCCATAACGTTCCATTTTTATTTATCCCATATGAGTCAAAAGACCCTTTTTATACACAGAAATGATTAGCCCAATGTGGTTTCCGTTCTTAACATGGCTAATTTTTTTTTTTTAGTTCGCCTAGTGGAACAAAACTTGAATATTTGTTTCTATCAATCCTCAATGTCATCCTCTTCAACCGTAGCATCGCTAACATCGTCAATATCAGTCTCGTCATTATCCACTTGTTTCAGCACCGCCAGCAGCACTGTCAGCAGCAGCAGCAGCAGCAGAGTCAGCATGACGGAATCTTTTCTCTCCTGTTTTTGTTGTAATACTGGACTGACTCTGGAACTGGGATTACTCCAGCTGTGCAGCCGCAGGTGAGTGCGGGAGCTAGGACGCAGAGGAAATTTGGTTGGTCTTGGTGAAGATAACAGCATTAGCGAAAAAACTGCATCTTTTTCTGTTTCCTTGTTTTCGAGAGCCAGGTTTAATGGGGGAAGCTTATTTGAGTTCCGTGGTGATTTCGGATACGGACTTTTTGGAGAATATAGTGCTGGTTTATTGGCTTGCGTTACGTTTATAAGCAAATTCTGGGATTTGATTACTGGTTGTGCAGCCAAAAGTTGTTGAGTTCCAGCTTTGGCTTCACGTGTAGGCAGTGGATTCTGTTGTCTTGAGAGGGCCGCAAGCAAAGCATCTTGAGCCAGCGATTGATCTGGAGATGGCACATTTATAGGGCCACGGTCTTCAAAAGGTGATTTTTCAAGTGTGGACGTGGTGCTAGATGTTTGTTTTTTCTTGTAAGGTGACAGGATGGTAAACATCAGTGAAGGTAATTGAGGGAGATTTTTTTTGGGTGAATTATTAGATGTTGACTTGGGTGTTGCTGATATATTGGAAGAAGTTGAGTGTGATGTTGATGATACATTGTAGTGGGAGGTTGCTGGGAGTGGTGATTGTTGCAAAGTTTGAAGATTCAAGTTCCATGAATTGTGAGGTGTCCATGAAGAATTGAATGATTTTGGACGCATTTTTTTATTGGGAGAGTTGGAGACATCGAATGTTAGTTCTGTAAAGGAGATTTTTGGGCTATTTGTATCTTCTTTGAGTTTACC
Organism: Kodamaea lidongshanica (nom. inval.); assembly: GCA_030562865.1. Classification (NCBI taxonomy): domain Eukaryota; kingdom Fungi; phylum Ascomycota; class Pichiomycetes; order Serinales; family Debaryomycetaceae; genus Kodamaea; species Kodamaea lidongshanica (nom. inval.). The sequence continues at coordinate 18,067 of JAKUAJ010000091.1, forward strand.
AAATGCCAGACTTAGACGACTTTTCAATTGCGAGCTAATTTCATTCAATTCCTCTCTGTTATCATCTTGAAACAATTTCTTTGCCGAGAGGAAAAATTGGGGTGTTTTCTGGAGTTTTTGTTTACTGCCAGGCGACCCAACCACTTCATCGTCCGATTCATACCGATACCGAGGTGTCTTGAGTACACTGCGGCCACCTGTAGCTGGAGACCCCACGTTGTGCATGCTAAGTTTCGAGTCGGGCGACTTGTAGTGATTGCCTGAGCTTGAGTTGGCTCTCTTAAGAGAAGGGCTGAATGGAATTTGTTGCGCCACGGACTGGCTAATTGTTCCTGGAATAGCTGTTGCTCCCATCAACCTCTCAGGAGTCCGAAGGGTCTCCGTCTGTCGTTTTCCCGTGGACCCCGTTCTGGGGGGCGTCGAAGGACTCATCATAGGCGAAGCTTCGGGTGTCGACGGCTTATCGGTCATTTGTGTATGTTATTTTTCTTTTTTTTTTTTTTTTTTTGTTTGTCTGTCTCGTTGGATTTGCCGTTAGGTGAGAAGTAAGTTTCGCTCTCGGCGAATGAATTATTGCATAACGCTACTCGCTTGAGATCAAAGAAGAACCCTTACTTGACCCCTTTATAAAAGAAAAAAATGGCAAAAAAAGGCAAAAAAGGGGGATGTCTGTAAGGGGGGCATATCATGATAGCCAGCATCCATTGCTAGGTTTAAAATAGCGAGTCATTTCGCGTCAAAAACAAACACGAGATTCTAAATACTTTTCATTTCGTACATACTTGGATTGCTTGAGGGATGCAGGTGCATTTTTTAATGACGATGCGTGAGCTTGTAAAGAATTTTATGATGTTTGTAATAACAAATGCTTGTATTCTGATGATTGCTTTGATGCCATTAGTTTGTTTCTGATGATATCTCTTTGATTACTTCCGGGTTCCTAATTAATATCACAATCTTGGCGATTAATCTCAAAGTGAATCTTGAGGTGATGACGCGCCTTCAGATACAAAAGTCAAAAGTAGTGAACATAGTTAATGATGAACATAGTTAATGATGAACATAGTTAATGATGAACATAGTTAATGATGAACATAGTTAATGATGCACATAGTTAATGATGAACATAGTTAATGATGAACATAGTTAATGATGAACATAGTTAATGATGAACACATTCAATGATAACTTTTTATGGTGTTTTGAGAGATACATTATCACTTGGAGCTTCTATCCTTGTAGCAAATTATGGGAGAATCCAATTTGGGTGTTCCTTGCGTTGGGCGGTGGTTGAAATGAAATATTTGACAGTAGGTGAAGCTGGGGGTTTCAAGCACAAATTTCTGTGTAAACGGTCTTGATTGTGAAATTAGAAACGACTGGTTGTTTGGATAGGTAACCTTCAGTGTCTGTAGATGGTGCAATGAAAAATACACCAACAACTGGTTTTAAGATAATAATTATATTGCAGGCAGAATTTATATTAAAAGCTGATACTAATATAAGAAACAGAGTCATATTGCAGGATTAAAGCTGAAATGATAAGAAACAGAGTCATATTGCAGGATTAAAGCTGAAATGATAAGAAACAGAGTCATATTGCAGGATTAAAAGCTGAAATGATAAGAAATAATGATTTGACATTCCATATAAATAGCTGAATTCAAGAAACAATCATATTACAGGAATCTCATATAAACAACTCATGATATACGAAACAGAGTTATATTGAAGGCATTCGTGTTATGCACATTTACATCCATCCCTACATACTCACTCAATCGCTTCGCTCATGATTTCGTGAGTTCTTCTGCCATAAGAAACCACTCACTTCGCTTGTGATCACAAGGAACAATCAATTCAAGAAAACATCAAAACGATCCAAGAATCAAAAGCCATCAGTGTGCCAGTAGTTTAGTACATGCCATAAATCCAAGTTCATCACATTATCAAAATTAAGGTTTCGCAAAAAAACAACAATTTTGTTTTTTTAAAAGAGTTAGACGCTATAAGCTTCATCCATCATACAATATCTCCACACCCATAACCTTGGATAGCATCATTACAAGGACCGTGCATCTCTTGACCCACCACTAGTCTCACACCAGCACAACCACACCAATCTCAATAATCTCAACGCGTCCTCGCGACCTCCACGTGATTTGTTTACATCATGAATCAACAACTGATAAGAAAGAACAGAGGCGGTCTCTCAATGGGGGCAGCGACCCGGACATCGATGCTCCTTGGGTCAACGCCTCGATTATCCCCTGAGAAAATCAACAAAAGAAAGTCTCTCCTTTTGACACCAGCATCCACAAACAAGCGAAGACAAAGTAATACCTTGGGAAGCATAGTGCTTCTGGCACCAATATCTCTTAATCCCCCTTCTTCTCAAGGAAGTTTCCAAAATTCAACAAATCCACTGAATAGCTACCCTCAACTAAAGCAGCAACTGCAACTGCATCAGCAACAGCAACTGCAACAGCAACAGCAACAACAACTTCAACTTCAACTCCAGCAACAGCAACAGCAACAACAACAGCAAATAACACTGACAAATGTCGATAAACGGCCACTCCGTGATAAAAACTTTCAACTCCAACTCCAACAACAAATCTACGACTTCTTGGCATCTCAAAGGTTTGAATTGGAAATGAAGCATCTGATAACACTCAAGTCTCTTCGCCAACCAACACAGAAAGAATTCACACTCATGTTCAAATTCATCTACAACAAGTTGGATCCTCATTATGAATTCCATAGGCCCATTGAAATAGAAGTGTTTCTGATTCTTAAGAGTCTAGGGTACCCGTACCTAGACAGTATCAATAGATCTCAGATAAGTGCAGTGGGAGGACAGAACTGGCCCCTGTTTTTAGGTGTTCTCCATTGGATGATCAAAGTATACGATGCATATGTGGTGCCCTTGGATAATTTGGATGATTCCGAGTTTGTTAGTCCGGATGATGAATGGGAAAAGATTTGTATTCAATATCTTCACAATCTGTACCGAGAATTCATTAATGATCGAGAGGATTATTCTGAATATTATCAAAGACTTGAATTTGAATTCAATAAAGCCAATGAAAAAAGGCTTGAAGATCTTCAACTTCTTGAAACAGAAAATAACGATTTAAAAGATCAATATAAAACTCTTGAACAACAACTAAAAGAACTTGATTTTGCTCAAAGAAAATCCCTTGATCTTGAAGATGATGTACAAAAATTTAAGGCGTACATGTCAACGATGAATGAACGGAAATATAAGTGGAGTGAAGTATTAACTGCTTTCGAAAAAGAACTCGAAGTAAAGGAAGAAGAATTGGAAAAGAGTATTGAAGAGGAAAAGCAATTAGAGCTTCAAATGACCAATCGTGGCATCTCAATTGCAGATATTAATGACTTGAGAGACGAAAGAAACAAAATTCTGAAAGATATAGATGTACAAAAAGAAAAGTTGGAGCTTGCTAAAAAACTGCTTTCTGATTGTGAAGTTGAATTAAACAAAAATATTCAAAGTGTCGAGGACTTGATTAAAACTTACAATTCTATGGTTGCGAAGTTTGATGGAGAGCATAATTTTGAAATTGAATTAATACCTGATATTCATAAGAAATCAGTGGCTTTAACTCCTCATCAAATTATCAACAAATCACTTAAAGATGAAAAAATAGCTTTATTAAGTTATAGAAATAATATCAATACCCAAATATACCAAATCGAAGATGATCAGAACAAAGTGGATGAACAACGGGACATGATGGAGGCAAAGATTCAAGATTATAAAGATCAAGTTGAAGGTTTACAATATAAACTCAATCAAAACAAATATATACAAAACGAAATTCACGCAGATATGGTCAATAACAGCCAAGTGTATTCTGCCCAGATTGAAAAGCTCGAACGAGATCTCAGATCAATCAAAATCAAAACATATCAAGGCTTTATAGAATTGGAAAGCAAATATCAAAATTCAATCATTGCGTATGATGAATTACTGCATTCCATCAATAAGTCACGCCAAGAGGTGTATGATAAATGCCGGAGAATTGCCGAGTCTATTATGAACTTTAAATATCAAATTCAAACTAATTTATTGGACTTGGATGATTTGGTTCTGGCGGAGTATGAGGCATGTGATCAAGAGCAACCGGTCGAATAACGAACGAACGAGCGAAGCGAGTGAGTGAGTGTGAGTAGGTATTAGTGATGGAGGATGATTTTGATATCTATAGCATAAATCGAACTCACGAACGAACGAAACAAAGGATACCAAAGTATTTGCAACTGAATGGGAGGTATGTGTATGAATTGGGCACAGATATATGACTCAATCCAATGAATTCACAGGTTTGCGAAACAAATCAATCAGTCAAATACGAAACAAATCAATCTGTTCAGTACCTTCTTGTCATTCCAACCAAAAAGATTGAGTGTATTATCACGATTAGCTTGCAATTCATATGTTAGAGCATGAAATTATAGGTTGTGTTCAAAGATGAAGATTGGGCCTTTATTGGATCATCTTTCGTATTATGAACGGTTTCATTACATGTGTTTTGCAGGCAATTGCGCAACAGTTGAGATCGTAAAATATGACATTGTTTTATAGGTACAAAGTAGGGAATGTCACTAGGTCAACCATTACAAAGTAGGGAATATCCCTAGGTCAACCATTACAAAGTAGGGAATGTCCCTAGGTGATCCAATAAAAAGTAGGGAATGTACCCTAGGTGATCCAATACAGGGAATATACCCCTTAACAAGCTATTATTTCAGCCAATAGCGTCATCAAGTATATAAGGACTAGGATTATATCTATAATAAAGGAGTAAAGTAAAAGTCAAAGCCAACCAGTAGGTCAAAAAAAGAACAGACATTAGTTTCTTAATGCCACATAATCTTGGAAGAAGACTGGAATGTAGCGGAGTTTAGACTACGAAAAGGGTGAACCCTGGCAGTAAGGCTTTCCTTATGAGTATGGCAATTTTGCTCGCGTAGGGAAATAAATTGATAGCACGCGGGTATGGATATCAATATAAACGTAACCTCGTCCATCACATCGAGTGAACGCAAAGTGTCGCCTCAATGGGATCTTCACTATCTCAAACAGAGACTCGAGCTTGTGACGGGTATCACTCCTCGATTCCAACGGATTCAATACTACCCTCTTCCATCATCTAACGAGAATCAGGTCATTGCTGATCCAGACAACTACAGCGAAGAACGCGATAAAAACACACGAGTCAGCGACTTGGGGTTGATTCCATATTCCAGACTTCATGTCGTAGATACCAATCCGGACACCGAGATCCCCGATATGCGTGCCGAAGGTGATGACCACGAATTTAAGCTCAGTGAAGAAGACTATGCCAAGAAACTGGGAACGGTATTGGATTGGAAACGTCTGAACAAGTTGGGACGTTTTGACCCTCGATACGAAGAGCAAAAGCAAAAGGAATTAGAGGAGAACTCCACAAAGTCGGCCACCATCTCTGTAGGTCAAAGGTGTCGAGTCATAAGTATAGCCTCAGAAAGAAGAGGTGTGGTTAGATTTGTGGGGAAGATCCCCAAACTTGACAATGGCGAATCCGAATGGGTGGGTGTCGAGTTTGATGAGCCCGTTGGCAAAAACAACGGTCTGATTGACGGAACCCAAATTTTTGAATCCAGGCCAAAGCACGGCAGTTTCTTGAGACCGAAACAAGTGGAGGTTGGTGATTTTCCTGAATTGGATCCTTTTGAGAGTGATGACGAGTTGTAGTGTTGGTAAATCGTAACACTAGTTATCTGGCCAAAAATCAATGGTTAAAAGTGGTATGGATACTGATATTGGTTTTGGAGAATAATTACTGATATGGTGTTTGATTATTGATATGGTGTATGATGTTTGATATGGTGTTTGAGTATTGATATGGTGGTTTTGGAGAGTAATTATGGATATGGTCTGTGATTACTGATATGATGATATGGTGGAGTATTTATGGAAATGTACTGATTTTTGCTATTAGAAGAATAAATTACAGCATTACAGAATTACAGAATTAAAGACATTAAGGAATCGTTATCACTAAAGGCCCAAACATCAAAAGCACTGCAAGCTATAATATCAATCAAAGTATGAGACCCACCATAGACCACTTTAAAGTACTAGCGTATCAGAAAGAATTGATACATTCTATAAAGCTCTTCAAACGTAATTTGTATTTTAATACTCCATCATAACACAGTTCTTGTACCAAACTCTGTGTAGTACGCACACTCCAAGCATTACGTACTCACGCAAACTGTCGCAAACTGTCGATGCGTATAGGACAGCGAAAATAAAAAAGTCAATCATGAGTGAATTCATCGAAGAAGGACCCATGTTCCAATTCGTCTACGACTACTTCAGCAAGGATGAAGTAACCAAGTATCTTCGTCTTTTGATGGTGGTGAGTGTATATTTAATGTTCCGTGGCTTTTACCAAAACTGGGCCAAGACCAAGCAGCTTCAGAGACAGGTTGCGGATGATGAACATGAAGAATCCCAAAAGTCCGAGAGGGAGGCCAAGGAAAAGGCTGAGTTTGAAGCCAACTTGAAAAAGGAAGAGAAGGCTTTTGGTTGGGGTAAGAAGACTAGAACGGTGGAAAAGAGGAAACAGGCCATCGTGGAGGCTATCGCCCAGCAGACAAGAGAGCACAACCAATCTGTATACGACGCTCAAGAGGATTCTGATATTGAAGATTTATTAGAGGATTAAAGGAGTGGGTGTGAATCAGCGATTATTGCTGATTGGAGATTGGGATGAATCGACACTTGGACTATATCGAATTGCTTTCGTTCACATCAGATTATTATCGTGATGTCATTATTATCGTGATGTCATTTTTATCGTGCTGACCACAGTATTGTCAGTATTCTATTTGCATACCAATAAAAGTTTTTCAGTCAATGTCAAGTAGGTGTTGGAATATTAGGCAAAGACAATGGGTTTTTCATCCAATGGTGATTTGATGGACTTTCATGTGCTCTCCCAAAGAATCTGGTTTTTTTGATTTTTATGTGCCCCAAGTCAAGAAAATCTCATACTATGGTGACTTGCTAACTCATGGCCAAAGAACCATGAAAGTATATAACCAGACTAAAGAATTTATTATAACCAACATTAACAATTTGTATTTTTTATAGTATAGGATTGATCAATGTGTTTGGTCTTTTTGATAAAACTGTAGATTGAAAATCAGTATGAGCATTATGCAGCAGCACGCACATTGCAAAAATAGTTTATCATATAATAAAGTGTTCTGATGTATGAATAGTATTCAATAGTTTATCTAATAAAGTGTTTTAATGTATGAATAGTATTCATAGTACTAGGATTCAAAAGAATTTGCTACTTAGTCATTTCAATGGTAATATCATAGAAATCAGTTTACATCAATTAGTAATGAATGTATAGAATTTACTATCATATTTAAAGAATTCATAACACTACACACACACTCGCTCGCTTACTCGCTCACTACTCACTCACTACTCACTCACTATTCACTACTCACCACTCACTCACCACTCACTCATTTCCAAGTTCGTTGGTCGCGCTTCATCTCATCGCAGAATAAAAAATTACTACAAACATGCCTGGAGACCCATTCTTGTCTGATCCATCACGCAAGAGGAAACGTGGTAATAAACCAACGAGTACAGTTCCAAGAAAGCCCAAGCCGGTGGAAAATGATGAAGATTTAAGCGACATAAGTAGTGCCGAAGAAGTTGAGCCTGAGAGAAATGAAGAGGAACTTCTGAGTGATGAAGAATTCCAAGATGAAAATGCAGCTGACAAGAGAAGAAGATTAGCTAGACAATACTTGGATAACTTAAAACAGGATGATAATATGAACGATTTTGATGCACAAGACTTGGATGATGACATTATATCTCGACGTTTACAAGTTGATGTGGCCGAAAATAAAGGTCATATCTATAGATTTATGGGTGAAAAGTTATCTTCACAAGTAGATATGGAAAATATATCAACCATCACTAGAATTGGTTCTAAAAATTTAACAAGTATGAGTGTTAGATATCCATTCTTATATACTGTATCAAAAGATATGGAATTAATTAAATGGGATATATCGAATTCAAGAAAACCTCAAAGAATAAAGCATATCCGTGGTGGAAGAAAGTTCACCGAAATAAACCGTACAAACACCAATTTTAACAACCATTGTGCCGAGATCTACTGTGTAGCAGCCTCCCCTGATGGAAAATATGTGATAACAGGAGGTGCCGATGCTCGTTTAATCATTTGGTCAAGTGAAAATTTATCATGTTTAAAAGTACTTGAAACTAGGTCAGCTGTTAATGCAATAACTTTTAGAAGAAATACAGACCAATTATTTGCTGCTTGTGCTGACCTTAGAATAAGAACTTACTCAATTAATCAATTTACTCAATTGGAAATCTTATATGGACATCAAGATAATATTACTGATATCGCAGCTTTACTGAGAGAAACTTGTGTTTCAGTAGGTTCAAGAGACAAAACTGCCATGTTTTGGAAAATTTCTGAAGAATCAAGATTAACTTTCCGTGGTGGTGATTCAACAGAAAAGAAGAGAAAAAAGAAAGATAATAATGATCATGATAATAATGATGATCCTTTCTATAATGAAGGTCTGATTGAAGTAACACTGATGGTTGATGAATCAAAATTCGTTACTGGCTCAGATAATGGAAATATCGCATTATGGTCTTTAGCAAAGAAAAAGGCTTTATTCACTCAAAGATTGGGTCATGGCTTACAACCTCAATTCACTCCGGCAAAAGCTAGTGCTGAAACCCAAATTGAAGAAGCTACAAGACAAATCCCTCAAAGACAACCTTATTGGATTACAGCCATACATGCCGTACCCTTTAGTGATCTTTTCATCACCGGATCCTTTGATGGATCAATCAGATTGTGGAAAATTTCTGAGGATGGCTTCCGTGGATTCTCTTTAATTGGCACTGTACAAAAAGTTAGAGGTGTTGTTGTTCGCATAGACTCTGCCGAGGTAGTGGACCAAAAGAAGTTGCTTGTGTTTGCATTGACTTCGAAGGAGCATAAGTTTGGTAGATGGCTTGAAAAGGTGGAGGGTAGAAATGGGTTAGTTTCGTTGTCGTTTGATTTGTAATTGCATTTTATAGATATAAATGAACGAACGAACGAATGAGCGGGGCAAATGAGGGTGTATCTCCGATGTTTGAGGAGTGCTTTATGCAGTAGTTGTTATTTTCATATCATCCCAAGCCAATGACGCTTTAAAATACATCGTTTATATTTACAAGTATTACTGTAGCGTGTAGAGCCAGTAATCATTGTGGTGTAGAGTAATAATTGTACCGTGCGCACCCACCAAATGTAAATTACAAAATATACAGTCATTAATTATCAATCACACTTTTCCTGTACATCCATTAAGGGTCATCTATCAATAAAAATCATCTAACAATCCCAGTTGTGCTAAAAGCACTGCAAAACGCCCGGTACGCACCATTCCAATGGTTCACGCTTTGCTTTTTATTCATCTCACCCTGTTAATACTAGAATGCAGCCTCATCATCACCTCCATCACCAACATCCTCATCACCATCATCAAAGTACTTTTCAGCATTGTAATCATCATCATCATCCTCTTCAAACTCATCATCCACGTCATCTTCTTCTTCCACATCTTCTTCCTTTTCTTCGTTTTCAATCTCCTCTGCCAAATCGGTCAATTTTTCTAGCATCAGCTTGGCTTTATCTTCTTCAGTCTCTTCCAGCACGGTATATTCAGCAAGCCCGCCATTCAGTTTGAACGTAGAGAGTGCAAGGAGCTTCTTCTTCTGTTTATTCAGAATACCCATGACTGCATATAACTCATCTGGGAAGAGTTCCAACTCGTATGGCTGCTCTTCGATTGTGCGGCCAATCTTCTTCACCTTCTTGTACTTGTCCGAGTACCTGTGAATCCCGTCCGGGGCTGTGTTGGATATGATTTGCTTCCGAGGATTCTCCACGCTAAGGGCGTTTTTCACGCTGCCTGTGTAGAATGGTCCATCCGATACCAACTTGCAGAACGCTATGGCCTGACGTGCTGCCTCTCCTTCTCGTGCTGTAAGTGCTCCATTAACTGGTAATATGAATTCGCTTTTGTCCGTGGTGATCCCAGAGTCTAGAATGTCACTATAATCGAGCCCGAATGGGAGCAACTGCCTTCCATTGTTTTTCGATCTGAAAGCCATGATATTGGTTTTTTTTCGTTTATGCGAAGATGGGAAGGTCTTGGTGAATAGTCCTTTTTGCTAGAATGTGATGGTATGAGATGGTGTTGGATAGTGTGATATCAGTGGTTTGATATTGATGGTTTGATTGCATTGGTTGATTGGTTTTGATTTTATGGTGATGTTTTATCTTTTGGTTGGATTGTAAATTTGTGTAATTTTCAAGTAGCATTGGGTGCAAGGGAGAACCCTCCATAAGGAAGCTAGTCCGAAGCGAACGAGCGAACGAACGTGCGAACGAACGAGCGAAGCGAGAGAGTGAGAGAGTGAGTGAGTGAGTGAGTTCGTGGGTGAGTCCATGGGTGAGTGAGTGAGGAAGTGAGGAAGTGAGGAAGTGAGTACGAATAAGATAATCTTATAAGATAGTCCTGTTAATTTTGGGCATTTTCTGAGCATTTTTTGTCATTAAACAGCTAAAAATTTGTTGAATTCTTAAGGATATTACTTGTGGAATTCCATTAATGTTCAACTTGTATTACTTATTCGTTGTCCATTATTTGATTTAGTATGATAAACTTTAATTTATATCGACATTACCAACTATTTTGTATGAACCTGATCATCTACAGTGTGATGTGTCATGCAAACGTAAGGCATTTTAGCAGTCTAATCCAAACAAATGGACTTTTGTGTGAATAGTGTTTGCGGTTGACTTTTATTTGAACTTGGGAACATAATTGAGCTTTTTTATGGGGTTAGTTATTCAGTTGATGCTTGATATTTCGTTTGACTGAACGAGTCAAATTTGCACCCCAACGTATATTTGCACTCGAAAGTACTTGATCTGGTCACGAGTTAGTGAATGCACTTTATACATGGGCATACTATATACTGGGCATACTTCTTGGGCATACTTCTTGGGCATACTACTTGGGCATACTACTTGGGCATACTACATTCAGTATGGGTAAAAATCACCCAAACAGTTTCAAAATTGTCAGTCATTCACAAACATCACAGAAGCCAAACTAGCCCTATTCATCACAACTTTTAACTCCGTTTTTAACTGACATGGTGGAAAATATACCGTTGACGGATATATTCTTGATACGGAATTAAACTGTCAAATCAGGAGCCAAAACTAACCAGTGAGTAATTTATCACAAACGTGGTTATCAACGTTCACGTAAGCAGTATATTGCCACATGGTCAGCCACAGCAATACCCATCACTACTTTTCGTTATCCTATTATCCAACTCATATTTATAGGCTCTCAAATGGCTGCAAAAACAAAATCTCAGACGAGTGGACAAAAGAGGATTGAGATTCTCAACCAGCAAAGTTTGCAAGTTATGGGAACCCATACAATAGAAATTATGTTCCAAATACTCTGGTAGTCTAAGAAATCAGAGTACATGATGCTCTCCTGGATAAATAAAAGTATGTGGGATTCATGTATTTCTCGAAAATGACAATTGACCTCAATTGAGCTGAATCAGTCAGCCGGGTGATAAGAGTATGAGAAATGAGTTTCGAAGGTCAGCTACACCTAATTTCAAGAAATAAAAAGTTATAAGTGAAAACGTAGTGTACATTTTATAATATCACGGCGTTGTTCGATACACTTTATACCAATAATGAGCGTAGTTTTTAAACAAGAGGAAAACATCAAATGGGTATAGCTCCCTTGTGATTGTTTTGTAAGGTTATTTCTTGTCTTGAAATGTAACACTCTGTCTCTTGAATCAGAAACACACATAAATTTGCACCCCTCTCATTACGCTTATACGCATATCGTGCTAAAGAACGATTGAGTTCATGGACGAGGAACGATATGGGAGAGGACGATATGGACGAGGAACGAAATGGACGAGGAACGATATGGACGAGGAAAGAAATGGACGAGGAACGATATACTAGTTTGCTCTATCGTTCCTGTATTCATACTTTTTGCTATGTTTTGTCAGGTACACCACAATACTATCAAATAAAGCCAACCACAAAAGGGTAGGTGTCACAGAAACACACACATGCTTACATGGTCTTCACCAAGACAAGTTACAAGTGGTAGGAAGGAATATAACGTATTGATTCTATAAATCAGTCTAGATAATTAAGTCCGATTTACAACAATCACAACATGCACAAGGTTTATGTCAGTAGTTTAAGCTCACACTCACGCACTCACTCTCTCACTCACGCACTCACTCACGCACTCACTCGCTTCGCTCGTTCGTTCGCTCGTTTATTGAATGTCAGCTTATCACGTCCTTATTGTGAGGGTGAGTGGTGTAGTGGGGGAACGAATGCGAAAATGGCTTTCAAGTTCTAAATCAATAATGAGCACACAATAATCTGGCAAGTCTATTGAAACAATTTAAACTTAGTACTGCCAAAAATAGTCTCAGAAGCAATGCTTCAATTCTGAAGCTTCAATGGTAAAATCAAGTGCCGATACCCGGCGTACAATGTGTACGAGAACTTGCGTAAGCTGTCTCATACACAATACTCAAATATACGTTTCCAAGCAAAAGCAATCATGACAATACACTGGTCTTATCATAGCCAGCATCACAATTGTGAATTTTCTTGGTGATGACTGGATCAGGTACAATCACATGGATAGAAGAAATATAATACCGATTGCATAACAGTGTAACTGATGATTTTAGTTGGGAATGAATCATAAACTATTAATAACTAATCATAATCTAATCAATTAATTATAATCTAATCAACTAATGATAATCTAATCATAAAATATCATATTCTAATCAACTATCAACTATCAACGGTCAACAATCAAAATCAACTATCTATCAACTGATCTGTTAACAACCGAGGACATTCTCTTTGACAAAATGTTACAATTGAAGCTTACATTCCAACCACTATTAAATCAACTACACCAACATTGTATAGCTATCGTGTATGCTGGCGTTGTAAGCAAAAGTTGTAAACCTTGTATTGTACAATTTTGTGTGCTTGATTTTGTGTATAATTTAGGTATTGTCAAAAGTGTGTCTTCTGTAAAGGATTAAAGATTTTATTGAAAAGAATAAAGAAAATGGAACAAAGTTAAAAACATAGAAGAGAACAGAATAGAATTCAATAGAATTGAGTGTATAATTGCCACTTGGTTTTGTAGACCATTTCCCGCTGCCTTTATACATGACTCGCGACTCGCACACCACTTAAAATATATATCAAAACATGTCAGAATTTGCCAGTTCTGAATCAGGGTCAGTGGAGATTGCACCTGGGTCCCCCGAATCTGCAGATGGCACATTGGTTATAATTGTATGCCGTGCCAAGCATTTACCCAATCGTCGAAAGCTAGACAAGCAACTGCCGTATACTACATTGCGTATTGGCACTTCAGCTCAGAGAACTCCTTCATGCTTTCGAGCTGGGCAAACTCCTGAATGGAAGCATGAAGTAAGATTTACACTTTCTCGAGACAGGAAACCAATTCTAAAGCTTGATGTACTTGATGAGACTAAGAATGATCCAACACCAATAGGAAGTGCTGAAGTGGATTGTCTGGTAATATTTGCCAATCCTGATAATCAACAGGATGGAAAATACATTTACGATAGATGGTACGATCTTACTTTGGGTGGCAGAAGAGCAGGAATGCTATACCTTGAAATGACCTTTTATCCAAGTGCCCCCGTACTACCTCCCAAAATACAAGAGCCTCGTCACATGATGCATGTACAAGAAGAACCCTTTCTGCGGGATGTTTCAGAAAGTGTACATATGAGTCATGGTGGCTTTTATCCACCATCAGTCAACACAAGAGATTCACTGAGAATTTCTCATGGAAGTTATCCATCTCATGCATCCAGTCATGGCTCCCAAGGAAGTTATGCCAGAGAATCAGGAGGAAGTTATGCAAGAGATTCTCATGGAAGTTATCAATCACAAGGGAGTTATGCCAGAGATTCTCATAATTCACACATTTCAGAAGATTCAAGGAATTCTCATAATTCTCACGTATCAGCAGAAACTAGACATACACATGCATCTGGAGACAATAGATATTCTCATAGACAATCTCATGATATTCCAAAACACAACTCAAGAGGTTCAAGTCCTACAAAACATCGCAGAAAAGCAACAGAAGATGTGTTTGCTAAACCTTCAGCATCACATGATAATTTAGAACATAACGAAGAACTTAAAGGTACCAAAAAATACACAGCAAAGCTTCATAAATTAAAAAATAAATTGCTGCAAAAAGAACCAATTTCAACTCTATGGCAAGAGAGTGGCAAGAGCACCAGTTCAAGTCCTAAGAGAAGTGGTCGTGGTTCTGATAGGCTGATTTCACCAATTAGTGTTTATGATGGACCACTTGAAAACTTTGATCAACTTGAGAAGCAAATGAGGCGATCTAGTGCCGAGTATCATGTTGATGATATTGAATTTGAGCCTCCAGCACCTCCCCCTCATTTGATTAGTCTGCCTATTCTGCTGCCGAGATCGCATTCCCCAGTTTTAGATGACTCACCTAAAAGCAAACCAGCAAGAAGAAAGCCACCTTCTGATATGACTGGTCAATTCTCCAAACTTCTGGTAAAGCCCGTGCCCTTTTCAGCAGATAGTATTGGATTGGATGATGATGAAGAGCCTATTCCACCAAAGCACAACCCGTTATCTTTCAATGGGGATCAAAGTATCGGATTCAAGGCTCACACCATGAATCCTGACGAAATCGACCCCAGGTTTTATGCTCCAACCCCAGGCGAACACATGAAACTACAAGTTAGCAACTTGAGTGTTCGCCCCAAAGACTTGGATTTACGTACCAACGAAACGGGCTACTTGGGTAATGGTAAGTTTTCTCCAAGTGTATTCCAAAGAATGGTTAAGCATGACTATGATGATTTAAATGCCAGTGACGTCATGAGTTATAGAGAAAGAATCGAAAAGCCTCGCATACCTCCAAAAATCCCGCAAGGTATGACAGAGTCGGAGTATTATATATTGGAGCGTGATTCATATTTACGTGATTTATCCGGCAGGAGGTCATAGGGGTGCTATTGTTAACACCGACAACTCGGACTTATTATTTACTTCTGTTTATGGAATAAGCTTTGGTATCCCCCACAGGACAAGTTAAACAAAACACAAATTATACAGTTTGGCAAATGTGAATCTCAGAGTCGTTACATTAAGTGTGTCTCTAAAAGATTATTTGGTGGTGTACTAAAGTGGTTGACATTAATGAAAGTTCAATTAGATTATTCGTTGCAACGAACGGGCACGCAAGTGCTGCAAGTTTCCGTTCATTTGTGAGGCAACGAGTGGGTACGCAAGTGCTGTAAGTTTTCGTTCAACGAGTGGGTACGCAAGTGCTGCAAGTTTTCGTTCAACGAACGGGTAAGCAAGGACTGCAAGTTTTCGTTCAACGAACGGGTACGCAAGGGCTGCAAGTTTTCGTTCAACGACCGGGTACGCAAGTGTTGTAAGTTTCCGTTCATTTGTGCGGCAACGAACGGGTACATAAGTGCTGCACTTTTCCGTTCATTTGTGAGGCAACGAGTGGGTGCGCAAATGCTGCAAGTTTCCGTTCATTTGTGAGGCAACGAGTGGGTACGCAAGTGCTAAAAGTTTCCGTTCATTTGTGAGGCAACGAACGGACACGCAAGTGCTGCAAGTTTCCGTTCATTTGTGATGGATAACTATGATAAATATATACTTATATAAGCATGATGAATATATGCTTGTGCTCGCAGTCATTTTTTATACTTTCTTTGCTCGGTAATCCTCGTCTTTACGTGTGGTACTTGCACCTCATCCTTCGTTTTACACTAACCAGCTTATCTAGAGGTGGATTTGTTACCCACAAATGATGGTCATAAGGGGCCTAATAACCAATAGTGGAACTAACGCTTCTCTTGTTCACTTCTCTTGTTCACTTCTCTTGTTCGCACACAATTCCAACTCTAATGGAACTCTGAATTAATCGAAAATATCTTCAATTGTTGCAGATTAACGAGCGTAGAGTACAGTTGATCTGAAACGCTTGCACATTACCAGTTAATTACAAACAATAAAAGAAGATTCGAAAATTCATCATCAACGGTTGGATGAAAACAACATGATAAAAGTATGAATTAAGAATAGATTTGGAGTCCTAACGTGACATAATGTCATACTTTTAAGATCCGGAAACTCACGAACGCACGAGCGAAGCGAGTGAGTGAGTGAGTGAGTGCTTGAGTGAGTGCTTGAGTGAGTGCTTGAGTGAGTGCTTGAGTGAGTGCTTGAGTGAGTGGGTGCTTGAGTGCTTGAATGACTGAGTGCTTGAGTGAGTGAGTGCTTGAGTGCTTGAGTGCTTGAGTGACTGAGTGCTTGAGTGACTGCGTGCTTGAATGACTGAGCGATATATGAAACCAGAAAGCTATTGTGTTTGGAAGATAATAAGATTGTATTCAGATTTACCCAAGAAATGATAAATGTTAATGTGCTCATTCAATCCAGAATTTGCTACTCACTCACTCGCTCGCTTCGCCCTAATGTGTACCCTAAGTTTGTACCCTCAATGTCAAACCTCACTCACGCACTCCCGAACTCGGTTGAGTACATCTGATTGGTGGAGTTGTGAGTGAGCATGAAACATATTGACATTTTAAATGGGAGTCATGGTTACAACATAATTTGATACTAATTGATTCAAACTGATAGTATGAAAGGGGGATTAAATTGTTTTTATAAACCATCTAGTGAATTGTGTACAACCATTGATAACTAGCGTTCTTACTCTGATAAATCAAGTTGAATAAAATTCTTAAGACGAATTCAGACGAACGAGCGAAGTGAGTGAGTGAGTGAGTGAGTGAGCCTGTAAATGAGTGAGCCCAAGAATTAGTGCTGTAAATGAATGAACCCGTAAATGAGTGGGCCCGTGAATAAGTAAGCCCGTGAATAAGTAAGCCCGTAAATGAGTGATCTCGTGAACACCTATCATCAAAATCCCAAAGGCAGGCACCTTGGAAAATAAAAATCCATAGGGGTTTTACGCTACACACATTAACTCACAAAACTTGACTCGCTACATACATTACTATGGTGTTCACGTGTGTTCTAACAAACTATCGAATCAAAAATCTCTCACTTTTCACCATATTTATTCTATCGATATTTAATGTCTTTATGAGAAAAATACAGTTACCAGGGCACTGTATACCCTTTATGACATTTCAATACAATGATACCGATTTCAGCCGAGGGTATGATTTTGTCACATGGAAGGTAAACCAATGGGTACGCAAGTGCCCGTTCGTTTACCGTTCGTTTGTGATTGCATTATTTCAGTACATCACAAACTTTGCTTCTGTTCATGGAACACACTCATCACAAACTCATCATTTGCTTCTGTTTATCGAACAAACTCATCCCTCGCTTTGCTCGCTCTTCGTCATAGACTGACAATTAGTTAGAGTTGAAGATTGTAAAAGGATACATTTTGAGTGCAAAATCCAACCATTGACTGGTGGATAGAAGAAGTAAACTATGACTGGACAATGTTAACAATTGATAGACAAAAAAGATCAATTTATCTTATCGTATTAATCTGTCAAATCGATCGTAATAATCTGTCAATTGGTTATGCAACCCCATTTGCCTATTTGAGCCCACAAGCGTCGTGTGAGGACTGTAACTTAAATTAAATGTAATTAGTGTTTTCAATACGAGTCGATCCAACCAACACTTTGGTGTTTCAATACGTAATGGCCAAAGTCACACTTTAGTGTTTCAATAGGTAATGTCTACAAAAAACTTCACACATTTGATAAGTGAAGCCTCTGACTCTTACTTTTTCAAGTAGTACACCTCTGTCTCTAATAATTTTAAGGTTCTATGTAAAGACGTATACCCAATTTAGAGCTCAAACAATTGGTCACTTCCTAACAGCTGATTCCAAACTATCATAACAGGAGCTACCTTAACGAGCGAAGCGAGTTTGTGAGTTCGTGACTGCGTGAGTTTGCTCAAACGAGTGAGATTTCTGTGAGTTTATTAGTGTGTGTGAGTAGCGCCTAACGAGCGCAGCGAGTTAGTCACTTTATCTGTTCGAATATGCTTGCTCCTAACGAGCGCAGCGAGTTAGTCACTTTATCTGTTCGAATATGCTTGCTCCTAACGAGCGCAGCGAGTTAGTCACTTTATCTGTTCAAATATACTTGCTCCTAACGAGCGTAGCAAATTAGTAACTTTATCTGTTCGAATGTACTCTCTTCTAACGAGCGCAGCGAGTTAGTCACTTTATCTGTTCGAATCTACTCTCTCCTAACGAGCGCCGCGAGTTAGTCACTTTATCTGTTCGAATCTACTCTCTCCTAACGAGCGTAGCAAGTTAGTAACTTTATCTGTTCGAATCTACTTTCTCCTAACGAGCGTTGCAAGTTAGTAACTTTATCTCTTCGGACCTAGTCGCTCTTAACTCGCAAACTCACTCGTTAGTTGTCCCACCAACTTTCTTCTTTTAACTCGCTACGCTCGTTAGTCACTTTATCTGTTCGAATCTACTTTCTCCTAACGAGCGTAGCAAGTTACATTATCTCTTCGGACCTACTCGCTCGTGGGAACAAACCAGCTTTCTTCTTTTAACTCGCTACGCTCGTTAGTCACTTTATCTGTTCGAACCTACTCACTCCTAACGAGCGTAGCAAGTTAGTCACTTTATCTGTTTGAATCTACTTTCTCCTAACGAGCGTAGCAAGTTAGTAACTTTATCTCTTCGGACCTATTCGCTCCTAACTCGCACCAAACTCACTCGTTTGTTGTCCCACCAACTTTCTTCTGTCAACTCGCTACGCTCGTTAGTCACTTTATCTGTTCGAACCTACTCACTCCTAACTCGCACCAAACTCACTCGTTAGTCGTCCGATCTACTTTCTTCTTTTAACTCGCTACGCTCGTTAGTCACTTTATCTGTTCGAACCTACTCACTCCTAACTCGCACCTAACTCGCTTCGCTCGTTAGGTTGCTCGTTAGGGCTCGTTTACATCATCAAAAAAACATGTTCATTACATCAGTGCAATAACCATCCCGGCCCCTGAGTTAAGAAAAGCAAAACAAGAGTAATACTAACAAGAAGAGAAGGTCCAGAAGGGAGAAATATCAACCAAGGGCACATGGATAGGAGGGTGGTGGTAGTACAAAATAACAGCAAAACAAGTAACGTACTGGAAAAACAATCAAAATCAATCAACTGCACTGAGTGGTATTAGTGTGAAATTAGCAGCATAATCTCATAGCCCTGACGGGTCAGAGCATAAATTTTTAAAAGTGTTTTAAGAAATTGTAGCGGCAAACACACACATTTTATGGTGAATCATCTTAAATTAAAGCGGCAATAGCAACACCAATCATTCCCAAGGAGAGACCTTTGGCGGCGTTTTGAGCTCCATTGTGGGAAGAAGCAGATCTGCGAGCAGAAGCACGAAGAGATGCCATGGTATTGGAACTAATTGAATCTAAGGATGAGCTTAAAGAATTAAATGTCATGTTTGAGCTAACAAGAGAAAGTGTCATGTTTGAGCTAACACGAGAAATTGTCATACTTGAGTTAGTTGAGTTGACAGCTTTAAAGGCAGGAGCTCCAGTAATCAAAGCCATAGAAGCAGATGAAGCACTTGCTAAAGAAGCAGAGTATTCGTAGGCTGAAATGGAAGCTGCAACACTTGCAACACTTGCAGCTGAAACAGAAGCAAGACTTTGGTAAGACTCTTCAGCAGCAAGTGAGCTAGCAACGCTAGCTGCACTAACTGATGAAAGGGAAGCTTGGACGCTAGCAACACTAGCTGAGCTAGCACTTAAAACACTTGCAACGCTGGCAACACTTGCAGCACTCATACTTGATGACTCCTCAGGAGTCCATAAAGTTTTGGTCACCGTGATGGTGGAAACGATGGAGGTTGAATCTTCAGCCTTAACGAGGCCGGCAAGAGCAATTAATGGAGCAAGGGACTTGAACAACATCTGAATGAAGCGGGTTGGGGGTTGAATGAAAGACTAGGGTGAGTTTATTGATAAACAGTTACTGAAAACAAAAAAAAAAAATTCCTCCTAAAAAAAGGCGAAAGTCTGAGAGGAAAAGGCGCAAAAAAGAAAAAAAGAAAAATGATCACGTCGAAAAATAAATTTCGTAAACAAAAGAAAAATTGCGCAAAGTACCCAAAAAGAATTTAGACGATAAACGGCACATTCCCACAGTACATGGGGGGCAAGGTGTATGGATGAGTCGAATGTGTTTGAAGGTTTTATGATGGTTGTTGATGGTGGTTGACTAGTTGAACTTGTCGGGTTTATGGGCTGGGAAGGTTATGGGTGACCCCACACCACTTGGGGAATAATGTAAACAGGCTATCCGCAAAGAGCGGCATTTGACCGTATTGGGCGCGATTTGTACCATTTTCGTAGAAGTGATCGGTGATACAAAAATGCCGAGGATTCTGGGCAACAATACCGCGTTGATTGTAATTTACGTGACATACAAGAGGATTGGGATAACAGTGGGTCCATGTTATTGTGCTGGCAGATCCAGGGAAGCGATTATATGGGGAAACCAATTACGATGAAACGAGATAAAACATAATGCTATAATAAAGATTGTTGGTGTGGAGTAGGATTGACATTATTGGGTGCGTTACTTAATAAGGTGCATTCTATTGGATGGTTTTTTGGCACATTCAAGTACATTCCAAGTGGCACATTCCATTTTCTAATAAAGAACATTTCTTTATAATACAACAGATATCTTGTCATTGTTACTAGTAACCTTTCAAGGTGGTACTTGTAACTCAATTCATAAACAGTGTACATGTAAAACAAAGATATCAGTGACAAACGTACACTTGTATAGATTATATTAACGTGAATGATCATATAAACGTGAATGATGTACATTAACGTGCACGTACAAAGGTGTACAACACACATATAAGATCACATACAAAGAACAAGTTGTGTACAAAAATGAAACAAAGGTACCAAGATGCACTTTATTTCTTCAAGAGGCACTATTTCTTTGATATTTCGCGTAAAAGGTAATGAAATAACGAACGAATGAGCGAAGCGAGTTCGTGAGTGCGTGAAAGAGTACGTGAGTGTGGCTAGCTCCATTATTGCGGTACGGGTTAGCTGAGCCTTTGGTTTAGGAATAAAATATAGCATTATCATTAATTTGATCCATATGAGCAATTTGCATCCATACGTGAATTCTATGATATCAATTTACAGGATACGTCGATGAAGTCTTAATCTCTATTCACACCTCAAAGGTGCTCATTATTACAATTATATTCACATGTATTCACATGCATTACTTGTTCACATTCATTACTTGTTCACATACATACTTATTCACATACATTACTTATTCTCACATACCGTACCTACACTCACATAGCGTACCTACACTCTCAGTACATGTAGCAAAACAACCAGAGTTCCCCACATTCTTCATCATGCAACCGTAACTTTGTGTATAACGTTCTAGTGGAACAATAGATTAAACCACCCAAGATGAATGTGCTGCGGAGCAGTACTATGAGATATAGCATGTGAATGGTATAGTATGTGTATAGTATGTATATAGTATGTGAATAATATGTGTATAGTATTTGAATAGTATAGTATGTGAATAGTATAGTATACGTATAGTATACGTATAGTATGTGTATAGTATATGAATAGTATAGTATATGAATAGTATAGTATATGAATAGTATATGAATAGTATAGTATGCGTATAGTAGAATAGTATTGAATGCGTATCGTATATGAATAGTATATGGATAATTCTTAGTCCTATTCTTATTATTAGTGTGTGTAAAATGGTTAGTTTCTGAGGTTTGTTCTTGAGTGAGTAGCGAAAATGAACTCACTCACTCTCACTCACTCACACTCACTCACTCACTCACATGAAAGATAAAAAGCACCTAATGTTGAATTTTCATACAGCTCCCACATCCCAGATATTCTAATTGAATCAAATAAAGCAAAAAGTGTTTACTCGAATAATTATGAAAGCAAAAACACATTTATAAGTCGCTTAGGCTTTTCCAAGGTCCCTCCCTTCGTGTGCAATTAACCTCTAAAGACCCTCCCTTCATGTCCATCTGGTTACACTTGATTTGTAAATACATTGTATATAGAGTTGGGATAAGTAAATCGTGTGAATAATAGACATATGTTTGGTGGTTACTATCTGATGATTATTACACAGGATGATTCAAGTACGTACACTATACGAACAAAAATACGTCAAAACGTAGCTACATATTGGTTGAAGAGTGGAGCGAGTGAGAGGTGATGATAGGAACGAGCGAGCGAGCGAACGAACGAACGAGCGAACGAGCGAACGAGAGAACGAGCGAACGAACGAACGAACGAGCGAGCGAACGAATGAACTAACGAACGAACGAACGAACCAACTAAATCACTTACGAACCAACGAAATCACTCACTCACTCACTCACTCACGAGCGAACGATGCATGGAAGGGTATACTTAAATGTGAGGGTATACTTTTTATGTTTAGGTATAACGTTCACTTTTGAGGTTGCTGAAATTCCAATATAACACTTTAATAACTAGGATTCCCACTCCTACACACAACCTAACTTAAATTGTTCAATATTACGTAGTAGCAAACAGCCAAGCTGATTAGTCCAATTATATTCTGCTACACACTCACAAACGAGCGAAGCGAGTTTGACTGAAATCGCTACTCACCAACTCACCAACTCACCAATTCACTCACCAACTCACTTCGCTCGTTTGTTTGACCGAATTCGCTACTCACCAACTCACCAACTCACTCGCTTCGCTCGTTCCTTGGTACGAATTCTCAACTTTTGCAACAAAATCTCAAGGGGGGACCCTTGGGAATTCTCAACTTTTGCACTCACTCACGCACTCACGAATTCACGAACTCACTTACGAACTCACTCAGTCTCATTTTCGCTACTCACTCAGTCTCATTTTCGCTACTCACTCACAAACTCACGAACTCACGAACTCACTCACGAACTCACTCACGAACTCACTCGCTTCGCTCGTTCGTTCGTTCGTTCGCTCATATTATTGCGGTACGGGTCTTTAGAGGTAAGTTCCATGCTGCTTCGCAGCAGTTTATACTTCTGTCAAGTCGCTTCGCTCGTATGCTGGTTCGCAGCAGTTTATACGTTCTGTCAAGTCGCTTCGCTCCTGTGCTGCTCCGCAGCAGTTTACACGTTCTGTCAAGTCGCTTCGCTCCTGTGCTGCTTCGCAGCAGTTATACGTTCTGTCAAGTCGCTTCGCTCTTATGCTGCTTCGCAGCAGTTTATACATTTTGAGTCGCTTCGCTCCTGTGCTGCTTCGCAGCAGTTTACACGTTCTATCAAGTCGCCTATACACTTGCCAATAAACCTATACTTTAAAATGATAATAGGACAATCAAGAGTGTGATATTCAAACGAACGAGCCAATCTATAATTTCAATACTAATTTAATATTCAATCAAATTCAATCTTTAATAGTGTTGGAGTTTCATGAAAATCAGATTCAAATCATCACCATCTCGCACGAACGAGCAAACTGGTTACTCACTCAGAAATGATCGAGCTGGGTAGTCACTCAAAGAGACTCATTCACTCACTCACTCACTCCCACCAGCACGCACTCACTCGTTTCGCTCGATATTCATAAATAGTTTTCGCTACTCACTCACATCTTGTTTTTACGTCACTTTTATCATAGAGTAGGTATTACAAACTCCACTTGCTACATATAGTTAAGGTATCGATTATTGGGGGCAAAGCGAATAAGTGAGTGAAACTGACTGAATTTATTGGGGGACTTCTCTGACTGATTTATTGACTGTAAACGAAATAAAGTTACATTATGATCTTGTAAGTGAGTAGCGAATTTAATCGATAGCATAGATGAACTAATATGGATGGTTTCATTTTAATTTCTATGAATTCAATACTGATTACTATGATTTATAAAGAGATGAATGCAAGAGAATAAAAGATTGATCAAGATGGCATATCACGATGATAAAAATGATCAAAATGACTATAATAACCAGAATTAAATAAAACGACCAGAATGACCAGAATGAAGAAAAGTCTTGAATCGGCTCATTTATGCTTCATTCATTTAGTACTTTGCTCACATTGCTCACATTGCTCACATTTCTCTCTCATTCGTTTCGCTCATAAGTTCGTAAGTGTTGAATTTGAAAACCTTCAAATCAATAGAACCTGTCACTCATTCAGAATTCGCTACATTACATTAGCATGAATTTACAGAAATTGCTTTAATTTGCTACCACTCACTCGTTCAAACATTAGAATTAGCCAGAGATTTCTACTCACTTACTCACTCGTTCAAACATTAGAATTAGCCAGAGAGTATATTGGATACAAGAGGATGATTTGGGTTTTCGCGATTGTGTTGCTTCGCAGGAGTTTACGTTCTGTCAAGTTGCTTAGCTCATACGTTCTGTCAAGTCGCTTCGCAGCTGTTTATACGCTCTTTCAA
The DNA here is from genome assembly GCA_030562865.1 of Kodamaea lidongshanica (nom. inval.). Lineage (NCBI taxonomy): Eukaryota > Fungi > Ascomycota > Pichiomycetes > Serinales > Debaryomycetaceae > Kodamaea > Kodamaea lidongshanica (nom. inval.). The sequence goes on from JAKUAJ010000091.1 coordinate 42,853, forward strand.
GTCGCTTCGCTCGTATGCTGCTTCTCAGTAGTTTATACGTTTTAAGTCGCTTCGCTCCTGTGCTGCTTCGCAGCAGTTTGTTCTGTCAAGTCGCTTCGCAGCAGTTTATACGTTCAGTCAAGTCGCTTCGCTCCTGTGCTGCTTCGCAGCAGTTTATACGTTCTGTCAAGTCGCTTCGCTCGTATGCTGCTTCGCAGCAGTTTAGACGTTCAGTCAAGTCGCTTCGCTCCTGTGCTGCTTCGTAGCAAATTGTACGTTCTGTCAAGTCGCTTCGCTCCTGTGCTGCTTCGCAGCAGTTTATACATTCAGTCAACTCGCTTCGCTCATGAATTGAATTACATATCCTTTAGTTCTATTTAAAATTTAAAGTTTGCTCCCATTACAGGCGCTTGATATTCGATAAACTCGTTTGTTACTCACACATAGAAATTTGACTAATCAATTTGTTACTCCAACATAAAAACTTATCATAATCAAACACTCAATCAGGATATAGAAATCACCATCAAGATAAAAATCCAAAAAAAAAAACCATGCTTGCCGAGTTAATCTCCATAAAATATCATTAAAGAACTGAAACCTTGTGTATTGGAAACTGCAAATGTATTACAACACTCAATTAGAGTTGTCTAACAAGTTTTATTGGGATAAAAAGTATTAGAGTGTACTGGGAGTTTCCGTATAGTGTACTGTGAGTTTACAGTTTCCGCATAGTGTACTGTAAGTTCAACATCCCTAGAGAGTACCGGGATTTCATTGTATCCCCAGAGTGTACCGGAAAGTTACTATATCCCTAGAGTGTACCAGGAAGTCATTGTACCCTAGAGTGTGCCGGAAAGTCACTATATCCCTAGAGTGTACCGGGAAGTCACGTTATCCCTAGAGTGTACCAGCAAGTCACGTTATCCCTAGAGTGTACCAGCAAGTCACTGTATCCCTAGAGTGTACCAGCAAGTCACTGTATCCCTAGAGTGTACCAGCAAGTCACTGTATCCCTAGAGTGTACCAAAAAAATGGTGTCAACCTCAAAAGACCCGTACCGCAATAATGGCTCACTCACTCACTCACTCACTCACTCACTCACTCACTCACTCACTCACTCGCTTCGCTCGCTTGCTCGTTCGCTCGCTTGCTCGCTCGCTCGTTCGCTCGCTTGCTCGTTCGCTCGTTCGCTCGCTCGTTCGTTCATTCATTCTCCCTATTCAATCTCTCAATCTCAACCATCTCACCATTACTAATAATATTCCTCTCACCAACATCAACTTCATCATCATCATAAAATTCCCCCTCAGCTTGAACCTCTTGATCTCGAGCAAATTGGGAACCACCTTTTGTTTCAATAGCTTCATAACCATCTTCATCTAAATCTTCTAACAAATCTTCATAATCATGAGGAACGTCATGCATTTGGACAGAAGGGGCATGTTTTGTATGATCCAAATTAGCAATAACACTCATGAGTAATTTATCTAAATATTCTTTTGAGTTTGCATTATTCATGTTTGAAGCACGAACGTTAAGGTCATAAGTTGGAGCATAATATTCATAATAACCATTATAAGGGATTTCTTCAGGTAAGATTTCATCACAACATAAGCCAGTTTCATAAGTCCAAGTACGTGCCACGTTACGAATAGTATAACCTCCACCTCCAAGAACCATTGTTGGGATATTAAAAGATTTAACAAATTGAACACAATTAGCATGTCCACGCATTGATAAATTAAAAGGTCCTAATCGATCACCCAGAAGTGAATCACCTCCACATTGTAATACAATTGCACTTGGTTGATACCAATCCACAATAGCTTGAATGATAGGTTCGAATATAGATTTATAAGAAATATCATCAATTCCATCACGTAAAGGTATATTAACTGAATGATACTTACCTTTTGCCATACCTATGTCATTTAAATTACCTGTTCCAGGGAAGAATTCACCAAATTTATGAAATGAACATGTCATAACTCGATCACTACTATAAAATGCTTCTTCAACTCCATCTCCATGATGAACATCAGTATCAATATATAAAACTCTTGGATGTACACGTAATAATTCAATTATCCCTAATACAATATCATTCATATAACAAAATCCACTTGCTTCTGATTTCTTTGCATGATGTAAACCTCCTGCATAATTGATGGTTATATCTGCCATTCCACGATTCATACGTGCAGCTGCTTCCATTGATCCTCCACATGATATTTGACAAAATTCATAAAGTCCATCAAATACTGGACAATCATCTCCAACATTAAATATGGTTTGCTCTCTTTCAAATAAATGAAGATTATCTGGTGTTACCCGACTTATAAAATCAATATATTCATCCGTATGAAATTGTGTTAACTCTAATTTATTAGCTGGTTGGGCCCTATAAATCTCCATTTTCTTATAAAGTCCATAATTCATTATAAGTGAATGCGTCATTCGTATACGATGTGGCTTCATACAGTGTCCTGTTCCATAGAAGTAGTTGCCCACATCCTGATCATAGAAGTAGGCGACTCTCTTTTTCTTTGTACTCACCTTGAATTCTTCGAATGGTAGATCAACGTACATGTTGGGTTTTCTAGTGTTTTGTTGCGAGTGGTTGTTGCGAACGAACGAACGAACGAGCGAAGCGAGTGAGTGAGTGAGTGAGTGAGTGAGTGAGTGAGTGAGTGAGTAAGTAAGTAAGTGAGTAAGTAAGTAAGTGAGTTCGTGAGTTCGTGAGTTCGTGAGTGAGTAAGTAAGTAAGTGAGTGAGTGAGTGAGTGAGTTCGTGAGTTCGTGAGTTCGTGAGTGAGTGAGTGAGTTCGTGAGTGAGTTCATTTGTGAGTTCTTTCGTTTGGTTCGGTCGGTTCGTTCGTTTGGTTTGGTCGGTTCGTTCGTTTGGTTCGGTCGGTTCGTTCGTTCATTCGGTTCGTTCGTTCGTTCGTTCGTTCGTTCGTTCGTTCGCTCGTTCGGTTCGTTCGTTCCTAGCTTATTTACAAGTATTCGCTACTCACTCACTCACTTACTCTGGCCAACTTTAAGTTGATTTGGAAGTTTTATTGAAATGACATTATACTTATTGAGATATGATCATGAGGGGAGTGTTTTGCGGTACAAGGAACCCACAAGGTCAACTCACGGAAAGACATGCTTTTCATAAAAATCATCCAAGTCATGGAGATCATAGACATTATAGATTTCATAGATATTACACTGTTTAGGTGAAGTGGAAACTTGTTTTCACCACTACTTAGGTAAAGGTGCGAAGCAGCACAGGAGCTAAGCGACCTGACAGAACAAACTGCTGCGAAGCAGCATAGGAGCGAAGCGACTTACAGAACGTATAAACTGCTGCGAAGCAGCACAGGAGCGAAGCGACTTACAGAACGTATAAACTGCTGCGAAGCGACTTGACAGAACGTATAACTGCTGCGAAGCAGCACAGGAGCGAAGCGACTTAAAGAACGTATAAACTGCTGCGAAGCGACTTGACAGAGCGTATAAACTGCTGCGAAGCGACTTGACAGAGCGTATAAACTGCTGCGAAGCGACTTGACAGAACGTATAAACTGCTGCGAAGCGACTTGACAGAACGTATAAACTGCTGCTTCGCAGAACAGGAGCAAAGTGCGTGCGTGAGTTTGCTCGTTCGCTCGTTCGCTCGTTCGTTCGTTCGTTCGTTCGTTCGTGAATAAGAACAAACTAGCGAAGCTTGGTGATAGTACCATTAGCATTTCAAGTCACCCTTGCTTTGGGAAAGCTGACTGGTTGGGGCTAGTTATCGTTGTGGGACTGGTTAAGAAAGATAATCATGGGGATTGATGCTGATCATGGGGACTGATTCACCTCACTCACAAACGAGCCGCTCACTTACTCATTCATTTTTGCCATTCACTTACTCACTCACAATCGAGCCGCTCACTTACTCATTCATTTTTGCCATTCACTCACTCACTCACAAACGAGCCGCTCACTTACTCATTCATTTTTGCCATTCACTCACTCACTCACTCACTCACTCACTCACTCGCCTCGCTCGTTCACTTTGCAAGTGCCAATTTGATATACATTCTATGAGTAACAAACTTGCATCTTGTATATATTCTATAATTTCCTTGCAAGGGCCTGAGTTTCAACTGCAGCTTCACTTGTTAACCAAAGGTTTGATCCATTGGTACATCAGAACTTTATAGTTGGTTGGGTTGCAAAATCTGTATACATGAGAGATTTAGTGTGAACGAACAAAGTGAGTGAGTGAGAGTGTGAAGGGTTGATAATAATAACTTTTGGGAATTCAGTATGAATTGTCCAACCTAAACAGTATGAAAACTTCAGATACATCGAACCAAACATAACTTTAAACTATCAAGCCATTTCACCTCGATTCTGCAAATAAAACTGATGAACCCTTGAAATACTGTATTTTGTCAAGAGTGACTGTACTCAGAAATCACTTAAAACCCACGGCGATAAACTATTTATTTGACCTTGGTACAGTGCTGTCATATGCCATTTTTCACGACATGTTAGTGGGGCTGTCAGGGTGCAATCACCGATAAGGTTGATCAGATGCACCATGAGCGTTCCACCAGATGTGGTGATTTTTAATTGGATTCATTACAAGAGGGCATCCAAGAAGATAGCAGTGTTAGTATTTGATTCACATAGTATATAGTACTGCTTCGCAGTACTATTCATATTAAAATTCACACACAAGACTCCAAGCGCTCAAGTATAGGAGTGGAAAAATATAATAGAACAGGCACAAAATATGCATTTACGATATAATCTATTTTTATAATCGTCAATGACCCTTAGATTCTTTCTGGAAAGATTCAACGGAGATTCATATAAACTTTAATTTGTATGTAGTTTACTATGTAGTGTACATGATATCAAGCATACAAGTGGACAGACAAGTGGATAGACAAGTGGACAGACAAGTGGACAGACACAAACACCATAATAAACACTCAAAGCACATCATATTAATAGAAACAATCTAAATATATCATTCGGTATTCTATGCATATAATCAAAGTCTACCAAAACATTCAGCTGAATAATCATAATAGAATCATCTCATGCATCGGAAAACTTGCCGGTTCCGTGCGAAAAAGCAATATGACGTAACAGTATAGAACCCCAGATTTGTTAACATAATCTATATTTAGAACGACAAACATGATGAACAAAACAAAAAAAATGTAAAGATGATGTCGAGACCTTGGTATAAATACCAAAGAATAATGCCTTGTAAACGATATCAACAATGCAATTCTCAAAAACCTTCTCATACTTGACTTTAGTCTCTATTGCCGCAGCATCCTCAACTTTCAGCTTGATCTCAATTAGATCTGGAAGTCCATACCAATACCTGAGCATCAAATCTACCGATGGTAGGATTATGGTTGGCAGTGGGGATGCTACTGTGTTTGAATTAAAAGATGACAAGTCCTTATGGAATGATGCATCCAAGAAATATGTCGCTTTAAAGAACGATGCTTACGTTGAAGTTGACCAAGCTGACAAGAACTTTGGTGTCAAGGATGGTTACTTAACTTATACCGACAAAGCCTTTTATGCATGTCCAAAGGACGGAAGCATCCCATTGACAGATGCCTGTGAAGATAAGGCCGGATCTCCAATTGCCCTTAAGGTGCAAGAAAAAGAGATCCCACCAGCTTCTGTCTTCTTCAGTTTGATTTCCATCAGATCTGGAAGTCCATACCAATACCTGAGTATCAAATCCGCAGACGGCAAGGTTGTGCTTGGTAATGGAGATGGAACCGTATATGAATTGAAAGGTGACAAGTCCTTATGGAATGCCGAATCCAAAAAATACCTCACTTTGAAGGATGATTCCTATGTTGAAGTTGACCAAGCTGACAAGAATTTTGGTGTTAAGGATGGTTACTTGACTTACGGAGACAAGGGCTTTTACGCTTGTCCAAAGGATGGAATTATTCCATTAACAGATGCTTGTGAAGACAAGGCTGGATCTCCAATTGCCCTTAAAGTGCAATTGAAGGAGGTTACTAAACCTGAAGATCCAAAGCCACAAGATCCAAAGCCTGAAGAACCCAAACCACAAGATCCAAAACCAACCGGTAAGGTTCAATTTGGCATCATCACCATCCGTTCCGGATCCAAATTCCAAAACGGCCCAATCAAAAAAGTGAATGAACACCTCCACGTGTTTTCTGTTGGTGGACAAGCTGGAAATGAAGTCTCCTTCACCTTGAACACTGATGGCTCATTGGTGGATCAAGATGGTCTTGGTGTATACTGGGACAGTGCAACCGGTGAGTTGGGTAACGTGGACCCATGGGGAGTGCAAAAGCCAACCACTGGCTTCTCAATCAAGAAGAACAACTTGGTGCTTAACGGCCACAACAACTGGAAGGCTTGTCCATCTGGCCCAGACCAATACTCTTTAGCCAACAATGACTGTACTGGAGGTACCGGCATTGCTTTGCACGTTGTCAACCCAAAGAATATTTAGATTATGAGAGCATTTACGCTATAAAGTTGCAGAGATGTATTCTTGGTGCATGAGCTGCCTGATGATTTATGAAATAGAAATGATATCAATAATTTGTAGATGAACGAACGAGCGAACTCACGAACGAGCGAAGCGAGTGAGTGATAGAGTGAGTGATAGTGAGTGAGTGAGTGAGTGATAGTGAGTGATAGTGAGTTTTAGTGAGTGATAGTGAGTTTTAGTGAGCATGAGTGATAGTGAGTGCGTGAGTGCGTTCATTTTTGCAACTCACTCACTCGCTTCGTTCGTTCGTTTAGAGGTTTGACTTGTTTTCACCACTATTTAGGTAAAGGTGCGAAGCAGCACAGGAGCGAAGCGACTTGACAGAACAAACTGATGCGACAGAACGTATAAACTGCTGCGAAGCAGCATAGAAGCGAAGCGACTTGACAGAACGTAAACTGCTGCGAAGCAACTTGACTGCTGCGAAGCAACTTGACAGAACATATAAACTGCTGCGAAGCGACTTGATTGAACGTATAAACTGCTGCGAAGCAACTTGACAGAACGTATAAACTGCTGACTTGTCTTCAGTTTCATGTAATCACCAATGAGTTTGCTCTACATACAATAAGATTTTTATAACTCTACATGATTAAACTGATATTAATCACAAAATATGCACACTTAAGAGATATCAAATTCTTCATGGACCGTCGAATAGTGCTTGATACTTAAGCACTCACTCACTCATTTTCGCCCTCACTCACTCACTCATTTTGCCTTCACTCACTCACTCACTCACTTCGCTTGTGAGGCTGACTTTTCAATTGACTGTGATCCTGTAATTATTTCTTTCTGACCGATTCTTCATGGGCACTTCCTTGCACCGACTTTTCACTTATTCGTGATCTTGTAATTATTCCTTTCTTTTTGTTTCCGTACAGACATTTCCTCTTGAGCAGTTTATATCTCATAAAACATGTCATTTCAATACAACTGGAGCGAATGATCGGAGCGAACGAGCAGCGAACGAGCAGAGCGAGTGAGTGAGTAGCAAATGATCAGTGCAATGATTTTATAATTTCAATACTTTCAACTCCTATGATCTCTATCATACGCATCGATCGCTCAATTCCTAAAGTAGAGTATAAAATTCACAACTAACAAAGTTTGATCAGCTAACCCAAAGGTTGCAGCAGAGTCTGAACTTAAAAGGTAACCAGCTGAGTTGTTTAATGGTGAATGTTGGGGATAAAGAAACTTATTAAAGTGATTTGATTAGAAGGTTGAAAGATGTTAATTGCCTTAATAATGTGAATAACCCCACAGTTTGTAGAGATTAAAATTTTAATCGCTACACAAGAACTCACGCACTCTCTCACGTACGTACGCACTCACTCAAACATTCAAACACTCACACACTCGCTTCGCTCGTTCAATACTCGTTTCGCTCGTCCAATACTCGCTTCGCTCGTTCAATACTCACTTCGCTCGTCCAATACTCGCTTCGCTCGTTCAATACTCACTTCGCTCGTTCAATACTCGCTTCGCTCGTTCAATTCGCTTCGCTCTGTGATTCCATGCTAACCCTTTTTACAAAGTTCTCTTCTTTATATCTTGTTCGTCACATACCTTCAGTTTCACCATTTACTTTTGCAGCAAAGTTGGAGGTTGATTATTGCGGTATGGATTTCTAGTCAATTTCAATGAAATATTCAGGACAAGAGGACGTTTGAATAAACCACTATATGAGTTTTTTCGTTATTCTTACTCAACACACAGCAGAATCGTCTAGTTGCGAGCGAGCGAATCGAGTTCGTGAGTTCGTGAGTGGGTGAGTGAGTGGGTGAGTGAGTGGGTGAGTTCGTGAGTGGGTGAGTGAGTTCGTGAGTGGGTGAGTGAGTGGGTGAGTGAGTGGGTGAGTTCGTGAGTGGGTGAGTGAGTTCGTGAGTGGGTGAGTGGGTGAGTTCGTGAGTGGGTGAGTGAGTGTGTTCGTTCGTTCGTTCGTTCGTTCGTTGTTCGTTCGCTCGTTACTCATGTCTGGACTCGCAAACTCGCTACGCTCGTTTGCTCGTTCGTTCGTTCGCTCGTTACTCTTGTTTGGACTCGCAAACTCGCTACGCTCGTTTGCTCGTTCGTTTGTTTGTTCGTTCGTTCGCTCGTTACCCTTGTTTAAACTCGCAAACTCGCTACGCTCGTTTGCTCGCTCGTTCGGCCGTTCGTTCCTTCGTCCGTTCGTTCGCTGGTTACTCTTGTTTTCACCACTTTTTAGGTACAGGTGATGTTAGAAGGAGTTAAGGAGTTACAAGAAGGAGTAGAACAAGTTAATGAAAGTGACAAAAGTTTGGCTCACTTAAAACCGTTCCCACTTAAAACCGTTCCCACTTAAAACCGTTCCCACTTAAAACCGTCCCCACTTGAATAACTCAGAACAAATCCTCTACTTTCCTTAACTTACAATCCTATTAACTATCCTCTATATATAACAGATGTCTATATGATTATTAAGCCACGGCTAATTTACTCCATTTTCCTGGATTCTTTTTTCTTAACCATGCAAACATATAAAAATGATCAAAATGTTTAATGATATAAACTGGGTATAATTTGGTTCTCCAAAGATTTAAATTTAGTAACAAATTTTATTTTAAAATTCGCCGCTAAATTCATATTAGCTATTAATTCCAAATTCGCTAATTACATATTAGCTGTTGATTGCATATTTGCTAAAGTCCATTTTAGCTGGTCATTCGCTGTGCTCGTTGGTCGCTATGCTCGTTTGCTCGTTTGCTCGTTTGCTCGTTGGCTCGTTGGCGTTTGCTCGATATGCTCACTCGATACTCGCTCGCTCACTCGATATGCTCACTCGATACTCGCTCGCTCACTCGATATGCTCACTCGATACTCGCTCGCTCACTCGATATGCTCACTCGATATGCTCACTCGATATGCTCACTCGATACTCGCTCGCTCACTCGATATGCTCACTCGATATGGTCACTCGATACTCGCTCGCTCACTCGATATGCTCACTCGATATGGTCACTCGATACTCGCTCGCTCACTCGATATGCTCACTCGATATGCTCACTCGCTTGCTCACTCGCTTGCTCACTCGATATGCTCACTCGCTTGCTCACTCGCTTGCTCACTCGCTTGCTCACTCGCTTGCTCACTCGCTACGCTCGTTCGCGGCTCGTTCGCAGCTCGTCGCTAAAGCAACTTATTAATAACCTTCAAATCTCCAGATTCAACATTCCTCAGATCAGTCTTCAAATACTCAACATACTGACTAGCCTTATCACAAACATTATCACGATTAACCTTTGAAGTATCCCTAAAAAATGACCTGGAAACACTCTTCCAAAATGACTTCGAAGTTACAGCTTCACATGCAAAAAATTTGGAAACTGTATAAAACTTAAGTTCCCAGTCCACGTCACCAAATCCAGGGTAAGTACCTGGTAATCCCAAATTTCTTTGATTGTAAGCGTCATCATAAACATCTTCATGAGTGGCGCAATTTTCCACGGCGTTAATTTTTGGACGATGAATGTGTAAAAAGTAAATGTCTGGCATGTGGTATTCGTTACCTTCTGATGAGTGATCATTTTTGAAGTCTCTCATCAAGTCTCTAGTGTAGTCATTGTCTTGGAATGGGTAAAGTCTTGAGTCCAAATTTTTACTGGTTAACCAAGCTCTCCAATCTTTCATAAAGTCTGCAGTTTGTTGAGGATCATGTTGAGCCATAGTAGTTTCTCTAAAATAGTCATCATCATTGGTCCATCCAACAAAATAATTTTCATACTTAACCAAATGATATGGTTCTCTCAACACGTGTAATGCAGGAACAAAGGTCTCACGATCTCCAATACCATAAGCACCTTGGAAGAGAAGTGGATAATAATGGGAAAATCCATAGATATTATAATATAATGCTAACATAAATGATCTAAAATGCTCTCTCTTTGAAAACACCATTTGACCCGTTTCACATCCAATGGCTTCAGGGAGTCCATCTAAGTCATGGTATAATACATCTTTATTTTTATCTCTCTTTTGATATTCGCTAAAGTCTTGATCATTAGCTAATCCAGAACGTTTGGTTACTTCACCAGTTTCGAACCGCGCGATATCATAATAAAATGGAGAGATTGCTCTATACCAAAGATCTGGCCATAATACAAACTTGGTCTCTTCAAACACCTTTTGCTTTAATAAATCATCTGGGTTCTTAAGAGGGAAATTATCAGCATCAAGAACAATAGTATTATCGAAGCTTGAAACTAACAAACCTAAAACCTTTAATTGAAAGGATTTAAGGTTAAGTTTTTTAAGTACGCTGGCGCCAATCATCTTTTCAACAACCACGCACTTGGTATTGAGCCGAGGTAACAACTCTTCACAGATTTGCGCGTCATACTCTTTATTGTATGTGAGAATAAGCTCAATAGGGAGCGTGGATCCCATTTCTCTGACCTGTCCGATAACAGTCAAGGCACCAAGAAAATATTTGGAACCACCATTAATAACTATACCATCACCATCAATGAATCTTTTAGGAGGAGGAGGAAGGTCTCTTAAGCTTTTAACTATATTATCATGATGGAATTGTAAATCCTCAAATTGTTCAGGTGATACTTTTACTCTATCTTCAGTAAGCCATTCTTTAGATATTATAGGATCAAATTGAAGACGTAATGACATCCCTCCAATCTCATTCTCTTCATTCTCCTTAAGATCACTGGATTTAGGCTTGTTACGAATGATAAGCGTCTCTATGAGATCATTATAGTACTCATGAACATCATATCTGCTGCTTAATTTATGCTCAATTTCCTCTTTGGCTTTATTGCGTTCCGACTCTTTGCCACCGAATTTCTCGTATATCTCTTGAGTTACTTTTTCAATGATTGACTTTCGGTTTTGGGCAGCAAAAGTGACTTGAATGTCTTCAACCACCGAATCAATCCTACTGATGGATTTGAACAACTTTTGAGTATAAGTGTAATCGACTCGTTCTTGTATATACTTTAATGAGTCTAAATTCTCAGTGTTGAGTCCTTGAATGGCATTGCGTAGCACTTCCTTTTGATTCTCAACTGAGAATCCATTGCTCAAATGGTGTGATAATGTCACTATACTAATTATCACACATGATATGAATGCCAAAGCCAAGAGTCGAGTATTTCCAATCCTCTTGTTGAATAATGCCATAATTCGGGTATCCAGAATACTCAACCTCTTTAACCTGCCTTGAATTCCTTCAAGCTTGGTGTATGCTGGTATCATCATGAGATGTGTCGAAATGGAAAGGAAAAGAAATGAACAACAGAAAACAGAAAAAAAAAAAAAACTTAGGAAAAAGAAAATCAGAATCAGTAAAATTGGTTTTGTACATTAATTAGAGTACTTGCATATCACACATTTTTGCATAATATTAAATGTCACAATCTATACTGCATGTCTGCTTTACTATAATTGATAAGAAGAAAAAAAAAACAAACCAAAAAAGCTATCACAAAAGTAGACGTTTAAAAGAGATACAAGATTCTTTTACAAGGCGTCGCAATGAAAACATAGCCCCGTGTGTCCGTGTCTGCTTGATATGTGTTGTGCAGGTACTTGTATAACATTTTTGTCAACACTCCAACTTTCTTTTGTTACGTTATTTTTGTATCACCAACACACTTTTCTCTTCCTTGACAGTGCATATTTTTTTGTCCCCCGCATACGAATATGACTCCGCCATGAAATTGTCAGTGTCTGAAGAAATCATAACATCTCGGTTACGGGTTTCGTACACTCTTGGGGGTGGCTTTTATCAAGAAACGGTTATAATGTATTTGTACCTTAAATCACCGGTTTTGTATCATTCAATGGCAATAAGCTATAGCATACTCACCAACAAGAGAGGTACATTTTGGAAACTCCAAGGTGTTTAATAACTTTGCTTGTTGTTTGTTCGTGAGAACAAGGAAAGTAATGTTTTTTTTTTTAATCACACAAGCCCCCTTTGGAAATCAACTAGTTCACCGACAAGGGTCCATTCCGCAAGTACTGTTTAAAGTTTCTCGCTTACAAAGTTTACGAAAAGGGTAAATTACAAAGAATGTCACCATGGGCCAACTTGATATGATCGACATAGTTTAAGGTTGACTAGCATAAAAAGATTAAATTTTGGACAGTAAGATAGCAGAGTTGCGACTTTTGTGATAGTGGAACAATTGGCAACACAAACTTTACAAACCTCAAGAAGCTATTCCCCACTCACTGGTTGTTGGTATTGGCATAGAATTTGCCATTTGCGACTGGTTGTTGGTATTGGCATGGATTTCACCATTTCCCACTGTTCGTATTGGCATAGATTTCGCCATTTCCCACAGCTTGTTCGTATTGGCATAGAATTTGCCATTTCCCACAGCTTGTTCGTATTGGCATGGATTTCTCCACTTTCCACTCACTCGCTTCGCTCGTTCGTATTGGCATACATTTACCCACTTTCCACTCACTCGCTTCGCTCGTTCGTTCACACCCCTATCTTGTCTGTTTGTGTGCATACACGATTTCTTCAATTTGTGTACACAAGCGATATTCTTTCCTCAGTGCATAAACGATATCGCTTGTGAACACGAACCCAATTGTTTAACCAAATCAGCGGATTACTGCGAGAGGAATAAAAAAGAGCTCAATTGTTATACTTGAATCAAGCCGACGATTGTTATACTTGAATCAAGACAATTGTGTTAGGTCAATCATAACAAATTGTTATACTTGAATCAAGCCAATTGTTATACTTGAATCAAGCCCAAATGTTATGCTTGAATCAAGCACGATTCGGTTTAGTATTGTTATGCTTGAATCAAGCACTCATAGTACTGCTTTGCATCACTATTCGCTTTAGTAATTGTTATACTTGAATCAAGCACTATTCGCTTTAGTAATTGTTATATTTGAATCAAGCCCATAGTACTGCTTCGCAGCACTATTCGCTTTAGTATTGTTATGCTTGAATCAAGCACTCATAGTACTGCCTCGCAGCACTATTCGCTATAGTATTGTTATGCTTGAATTAAGCACTCATAGTACTGCTTCGCAGCACTATTCGCTTAGTAACTACCCACCCATCGTGGCCTACAATAAAATTGTTAATCACAATCCATGCACATTTCTTGACAATTCAGCTATACAAATCATTTCCAAAGAGGAAACCAACAATCATCTTGAGGTTTTTTATCGCACTATTGTTCAATATCCTCACAAAACAAAGTGACTCGAATGATCGGATTTGCTGTTGATATGTGCGGAGAAATAAGAGTAACGTTTGGCTGTGAGCGTATTGACGAAAATTATGCATTGATGCGAACGAACGAGTTCGTGAGTGCGTGAACTGACATGAATACTTGTAATCATACTTCTATTGACGAAAGCAACAGATTTCCAAAACACAAACCATTTGTTTCTTGCCAATGGTTTCCAAAAATCATTCATATTGTCAGGCAATACAGAAATCTTACTCAACACAAACTTAACAGACACATTGATGATTATTTTGGGGTTAATAAAATGGAATTCAAAATCTCCAATTCAGGAATACTTGTAATGTTCAAGAAACAGTTACGAATATTACTCTGTTCTCATCAGAACAGACTTACAAAAATTGTTACTGGTGTGTGAAGTAGAAGCGAACGAGCAAAGTGAGTAGCGAACGAGCAAAGCGAGTGACACAAGTGAGTAGGATTTTTATGTCTATACCACCTATGGTCTAAGAAAAATTCACACCCAAATGGCCCACCTTAAAATTCACCATTCCTCCACACATCATATCATATATATATCATTGAAATCGTTCCATTTGTCAGTGAGTGGGTGAATGGGTGAATGTGCGAGTTCAAATACAAACCAAGAGTCAGCTCGTGCAATTCTTTTCATCTTTGCTGGCAAATTTAAACTATATCACTTGGCTTCCGCCTCCTGCTTCACAATGCAACAAGCGATACATTTAGATTAAAAGATGTTGATATTTGATTGGCATTGGAAATAAGTGATATCCAACTCAATAATCTCTAAAGACCCATACCGCAATTTTTTAGCACGCACACACAAGATTCACCTAGCTGCAAAATACAATGAAGGACAAAGATTATAAGTGGACAAAGAATATACATTGATGGACTATGATTATTGATGAGTGGAATTGATAAAAACTATACATTGATGAGTGGACGGTTTCTAAAACTATTGGTATGTACTGCGGAATCGCACCAACTAGACTTTTGATGCATTTACTTTATCGGCAGTTCTTGAACAAGAGGCTATTGTTTTCTCAAAGAATATCAAATTGGACAAATACCGTCTCTGGATAAATACCGTCTCTGGACAAATACCCTGACAGTCTCTGGTTAAATACCCTGACAGCCTCTGAACATTACCCTGACAGCCTCTCGACAAATACCCTGACAGTCTCTGGACAAATACCCTGACAGTCTCTGGATCCTCCTTGGGACACCTTCAAGAAATTCGAATTGATATCAGTCCACACATTCAATCACACATTTTTGACGTACGTTCCAAAGAAACCCTTAACAAGCTCTTCGAATCATCAACTTTAATAAACAAACCACATAATTGTACATAAAATTTGAAATTGAAAAGGATCGTTTTGAAACTTTTCAAGTCGTTCGGAAATGACGTTATTCTATAAAATATAAACCCCGTATAAGCTGACGTTTAATTGCCGCAGTAATACTGCAAATGACGTACAACACCTCCTTACATTATCAAGCTATTTTTATAGCTATAGCTCGAGCTATCGCTTCAGTTGAGCATGGCAACCGCCCTAGTTATCGCCCAGCTGAACATAGCCACCACTCCAGCTAACCCCACGCTATCGCTCCAGCTGAACATAGCCACCACTTTAGCTAAACCGAGCCACCACTCCGGCTAACCTACTGATGTTTTCTTCCACACTCATCCAACTTGTAGATACCAAAAATATAAGCTAGTCTGGTTACAATCAAATCAATAGCCATGTCAATCGAATCTTTAGCCAAGTTGACTTTGGAGCCATCAATTTCTTTCCAGTTCACAGGGAGTTCTTGGATCGGAATACCTTGAAGCTCAGCAAGTAACAAAATCTCAACGTCGAAAATCCATCTCTCTGTGTGCATATGGGGAAAGATGCGCTTGGCTGCTTCAAAGTTAAACATTTTGAATCCACATTGGGTATCTTGGACGTTTCTAATTCCGAATACAAATACCAAGGTGTGAAGTCCGTACATTAAGAAATTTCTTATAAGCGAACGTTTGACAACGGCGTCGGTGTTAACCATGTGAGCACGAGATCCTATTGCTATTCTGGGACTTTGGTCATTTTCACGGAAGTAATCGAGGAGTTTTTCCACATCCGGGAACCAAGTTGCTCCATCAGCATCGGCAAAGAGAATCCACTTTCCTCGTGCATGCAACACCCCATGAGTTACGGCTCCACCTTTACCGCGGTTTTTGGCTAACTTTACCACTCGTAACGTATGAGGCTTTAATTTGTGTTCTTTGGCTTTGGTAATGGCATACTCGCCGGTGCCATCACTGGAACCATCATCAACAAGAACAATCTCATACTTGAGCGTTGTCTTTTTCAAATGTTCTAAGCTTTCATCCAACATTTTGCCCAAGCGCTTACTCTCATTGAAACACGGTATCACTATGCTTAAATCGATCTCTCTATGGACATACTCGCTATCCATATGAATTCTGGCTGGAAGATCAAACTCTCCTTCAGCATTGGTGGTGTACCGCCCTTCGGATTCCACAGGGGCTCGCGGTCTGTGCGAGAAGAGTACCACCCCAATGTAGATTGGTGCTGCTATGATAATCAATATCACCAAGAAGAACATGATCGTGTTCATTTTTCGCAAAATTAACGAACGAGCGAACGAGCGAACGAACGAACGAGCGAAGCGAGTGAGTTTGTGAGTTCGTGAGTGAGTTCGTGAGTGAGTTCGTGAGTGAGTTCGTGAGTAAAGTTCGTGAGTGAGTTTGTGAGTGAGTTTGTGAGTTCGTTCGTTCGTTCGCTCGTTCGCTCGTTCGCTCGTTCGCTCGTTCGCTCGTTCGCTCGTTCGTTCGTTCGTTCGTTCGTTCGTTCGTTCGCTCGTTCTTGAGTAAAGATCGTGAGTTGAATAGCAAACTGTTATTGAACGAACCAGCAAAGTGAGTGAGTGATTACTGAACTCTTGAGCAAACTCTTATGATTGAACAGACTCTTTTTATGATTCAACCATCTTTATGATTTCAAAACTATTACACTCTCTATGAATTTTATCGCAACCACTTTTACCCAACTGGCATACTTTGTGATGATCTAGTGACGTAATGACAGATGACAACAAGCCAAGTGAATGTAAGTTGCGAATTTTGATAAGATTATTAGTTACAATACAGTTATTATTAGTTACAATACAGCTAATATTTCTATGACTATATGATCAACTATATAAACGTACTTGTTGTAAACCTTATTGAACACTCATACACCTTATCGTAAACCTTATTGTGTCCTTTCTGATGGTGGTCAATGACTGCGAAAACTTGTTACTGTGTCCACAGACTGAATAATCATCTCATATAACTGAATACTTTAAGAAAACCCTCATTGGATTCTTCTAAACATACAAAACCAAAATTCTTTTTTAAGACCCATCACTTCTGGCCAACGCTGAAACCCTGTTATTTAAAACCCTAGCATTATTCATAAACACTTCAACCAACTCCTCGAACCGGAATACATCGGTGCCCTTTTCGGCCTTCTCTATGGCATTGAATAATTCCAAGGCATCAACTTCCAATTCAACCTCATGCTTTGTCTCGTGCGTGGTGATTGCTTTGCCCATTTTGTTCTTGGTCTCTAGTGGTAACCCTACTTTGGTCAAGTCGAAACGAGTGATTGTGGGGGCGTGAACCCACAGGTTCCGTTTTTTTTCACGCACCAAGCGCGGAATGTTCCGTGCCATCAAGGAGTCGATGGATTCTTCAGCCACGGGCATTTCTAGCGACATGGACAATCGAATATCATAGATACAGGATGGGTTGTATATGTACAAATCCGCAGTTCTTTGCTTTTCAATCGCCGAGTATCTTGGCGGGTCCAAAGTATTATCTTTGGATACTCTGATGGATTTTTTCTTAGTGTTTCGATCACCGATATCATAAAAGCTATCTGTCATGTCGGAATCAAGTGTATTGAATTTCCTCTTTGGTTTTTTGGCTGCATTCTTGATTCTCTTAAGATCGATTTGATAGGAATTTTCCAATTCCAGGAATAACTTTTGAATGTCCATAAATGCAACTTCTTCGATTTGCATATCAAATGACATACCCGATTGCTTATTGTATATACATTCGGTGGTGACGTCAAGTTTTAGTCTTTTACCATATGTTTGATCTATTATTCTACCGAATTTGAGTTCCAATTCCACAAACCTTCGATTCTCTTCCGGGATGTTTTTGAAGTTGGCAAATATCCATCCCGAAATAGTTTTAATCATCAGTGACGTTGGGATGATACCCGTAACACTACACTCGAGGTCCGAGCTGCTGGTTGATGTACGGTTCAACGCGCGCTTATCGCTTAAAAAGCTTTGATACGGTGCGTTTGGAGCTGGGGCTTCTGCAACCGGCTTATCGTTCTGACGCCATTTTCCTCCACGAGGACGGTATTCTTGAGCCCAAACCGGAGGTGTTTCGTACCTCCTTGGCTTTCTGGTGATTTGTTTGATTTTTTGAAGTTCGTCATTAGACATTGGAGGCGATTTTTTAGCTGTTTGATGACGTGTTGGAGGCGATTTCTTAGCAGTTTGATGGGTAGTTGGTGGTGACTTTTTGGCAGTTTGATGAGTAGTTGGTGGTGACTTCTTTGCAGTTTGATGGGTTGTTGGAGGTGATTTTTTTGCAGTTTGATGAGTTGTTGGGAGTGACGACTTCGAATACATTGGACCTTTCTTTGCAACTGGACGTGTATTCACTTTTGGTTCTTCTTCTTCTTCATCTTCTTCATCATCATCGTCTTCATCATCATCAAAATGAGGCAGCCCTGGATCACTGCTATCACTGTTATCGTTCATGAAGGATGAATCTGCATTACTCACACTAGAGTGCCGACTTATATTGATGGTTGTTTCTTTACCTGTTGCAATATCAACGTCGCGATCGTTGGTGATATCCACAATACTGTTGCTCTTGGGCTTGGTGAATTTGCTTTCATTCAAGATGTTGGTGATGGAATGTCTTTGTTGTTTAGATTGATCTTCGTCCTTGCCACTAGGGGGGGAATCTCTGTTTAGGATGGATCCAACGTTCATTGGTTAGATGGGGAAAAGCGAGTGAAACGAGTGCAGAAGTTAGCTAGTGCGTTTGCGAGTACATTCGGGAAATTGTCGAGAGTTAGCTAGTGCGTTTGCGATGCGAAATTGGCGAGAGTTAGCGAGAGTTGGTGAGTGCATTAACGAGAGTTGGTGAGTGCGTTAACGAGAGTTAGTAAATACGTTAACGAGAGCTTCGCTAGAGAAGTACGCCTTCGTTCCATTTTTGCGATATAGGCCTTTTGTTGCTTCATCAAGTTCTTTGCTCACTCATAGAACTCAGTACTGGGATGAAACATCCATTATTGGACTCCTTATATATACAAAACTCATTAATATGATCGATTCCATCCTGGCATTCAACTAATCAATAGACTTTTACTGTGTTCATTTCTTGATTTTACCAGACTCAAATGACAACCTAGCTTGGAGTACGATGTACAACTTGGTACTACACTGAGCAGGTTACAAAGTTGTCATGTCACCTTACACAAGATGAATGTGTAGGTTTCAATCTACACTTCGTGTCACATGCGGCAATTAATACCTTCAACACATGTGTCTAGTTTGTAATAACTAGCACTATAAAGCAGTGACGTTAAAGTTCCAGAGCCTCAATCCAGACACAAAAAAATGCTCTCAATACACTGATATTAATAGACATCTGACATGATATTAACCAGCCTTTTGAAAGCTCCGATTTCGTGTCTGACAGAATTGCGATATGTTTTGATAACTGAGAGAAACTAGATTTCAAAGGCAGAGATACAGTAGGGGAAGCAGCAAAAAACAGCCAACTGCTAAAGGTATTAATGTCGTATTATTATCAGATTTATCCGATTTTCATCATGCCTGACACTTCAAACTAAAACGGATTGGGTGCAAGATTTTTATACCACGGAACCATAGTATGAATTTTTATTGAAGAATACGGAAAATTATTTGATTGGCACTATGATTGTTATGAGTTGTTTCGTACTTTTGCCTCTCGTGTTTCTTATACTTTCATGTTTCTTGTACTTGACCGATTTATTCGAACCAGGGGGTTGTGCAATCCCAACTTTAACTCCGATTACAAAACCAACTTGATAATTGCCGCATTTTGAATGAATGAATGGTTAACGTCTTTTGCTAAAAACTACAAAGAGGACCCACATTTTGGACAAGATTTACATACCGAACACTATCGGTTATGACATCCACTCAACTTCTTCTTTACAGCTACAACAAACTCTGCGTACCATCCCTAAGCACTTCTTAACCTGTCACATTCACTGAGTACCGCCGAACACCCAGGAATCAGACGGTTCCTTGCTGATATGCGCCAACATTACCACTAATGGCAGCTATTATTACTTATTGTGTAAATAGTTGCATTATCTGCTGCAACCACAAACCACTTGGCCTACTCCAACCAGTGAAACCAAACACTGGCAAGACATTCGAGTCGACCACATTACAGGACTACCACCAGTAATGACAAGATCAGTTTTAATGCGATCCTCACTATCGTGGACAAATAGTTAGATCTCACTTGCATGCGATAAACGCAGCATTAAGATTTCCTCGACATTATATAAACTACCCCATTTGTGGGATACCACGATCTGATTGTACACACTTCCCAATGCACTGGATACCATAATCCATCCAATCAGATCATGTACCCCGATTTACAAGCAAAGCCTACACCAAATTCCTTGACAAACTACATCCACCTCTCGGTCTCAAATCACCAACAATCAAATGGATGAGTCGAGAACCGTAACAAAAAACGTCCTCCGTATCTACATCGAATACTTTGCAGTACTATGAGTGCTTGATATTCACTGACTCACTCGATCACTCCTCACACAATCATTATTGCGGTATGGGTCTTTATAGGTTAAATCCATTCCATCAGCCCCATGGGACCTCCAATTTCCCACACATCCAAATAAGGTTTTTGCGGCTCTACAAATAACCACCGCATTAACCACCATTTGGGGAAGACGCTACGCAAGCTGCTCAAGCTTACCCAACCAAAATTGTACTTGAACAAACAACACAAAGATATTCAATTCGAAATTAGTGACCGAACAAAAGAAATAGCGTAGCCTCACCGAAACACAACATACTTCTAAGGGTTCCCACTCCTATAGATGTGAAATTGAAGAAATCGTTTCTTGTAATCTTGTTCACTTCGAGTGCTCCGATTGATACACCAGTCACCTAACAAGGCAACATTGGTTTGATTCCACGTGAGACAAGCCATATTTATCAACACAAGAGCTACGTATTGCAATTGGTTTGAGCAAGAAAACTACCATTGAATAAGTACAGGTAGTACATTCACCAATCAGGGTACGACCCCCATGTTGAGCTTTTGATGATGGCTTTTTTGTTGGCCGGTTTATTGGTTCCAATAGCTGATTTTCTAGATGAGGATTTCCTCGTCTTTATATGCTCTTTGAGATGAGGTGGATTGTGAAAGTGATTACTCTACGCGTCACATCCTTCGTCTAAGACGATTGCTTAGTCAGAGGAGGTTTAGTATTGTGGTTACCCAAATACCTAACAAACCATAATTGAATTTGAATCTAGAATGAGGTAATCAGAATGTTTCATATTGACGAGGAACAAGATTTCAAAGCATAGTGGTGAGGGCTTTGAGAATAATGTCACCTGGTTGGAGGGTACAAAAGGCTCCAGCTTACGAGCGAACGAGCGGAGCGAGTTTGTGAGTGAGAGAGTGAGTGAGTTCCAGTCAGGTGATTATCAGATGATTTTTAATATGATTGATATGTGGTTGGCGAATGGGACGAGTATAGAGCGAGCGAACAAGCGAAGCGAGTGCGTGAGTGCGTGAGTGAGAACGAACAAAGAAGTGCGTGAGCGAGAACGAACAAAGTGCGTGAGTGCGCGAGTGAGTGAGTAGCGAAATTGGTAGATTCAATCAAAATCGCTTCGTTAGTTCGTGAGTAGCCAATTCGGTAGATTCAAACAAAATCGCTTCGTTCGTTCGTGAGTAGTGTCACGAGCATGGAGGTATTCACGTGGTGGTATTCATATGATATTTATTTGGGGAAAGTTGAATTCGTTGGCTTTTTTAAAATCTTTGCTTTGTTGTATTCGTTTGCCAATAGTCTATTTTGTAGTGTGATAGTAAATAGAATCATAATATACATCAATGTATACAAGTTCAGAAGAGGTAATAAAAATTCATACAGACAAATGTACAAATTAACAAACAAATCCATAAAACGTCATACAGACTGACAAGCAGCTCATACAGCCTTAACAGATGTGCAAACAAATATTCACACTTGTACAAATTGACATGTGCATTCATACACACTCATAAAAACTCAAACGTACGTATACAAATTGACATACAAGTAAGATTCTTAGTTACAAAATAAAGTTTTAGGATATGAAATTCTTGGGTGCTTGAGAGATAGAAATTAGTGTATTCACTCACTCGCTTCGCTTTCATATCAAGGGGGGACCCTTAGAAATTGGTTGCAAAAAATCATTCTGGATGAGATTTTCACCAAGGGGGGACCCTTGGGAATTGGTTGCAAGAACCATTCAAGTTGAGATTTTCACCAAGGGAGGACCCTTGGGAATTGGCTTCAAAAAATCATTCTGGATGAGATTTTCACCAAGGGGGGACCCTTGAGAAATATCTGCAAAAGTAAATCTCCACTTGCTTCGCTTTATTCTCTACTCACTTTGCTCTTTCAAACAATTCGTCACTCACTCCTGTCGCTCGTTCGTTATCCCAAGTTTGAGCTCGCTTTATACAGAAGTGGAAGAGTTCATTAGGTATTATTTAAAGGTAAAAAGGATGGGAAAAGCCTTATATCGGTTGTCTATGTGAGTATCTTGCAAAGGTTTCCAATTAGGAGATGTGAAATCGACATATAATATGCTGAAATTGGTTAGAGTTTTGTATGGGAAATGGTAATGAGGTACTTGCAATCGCGAGAATTCCTCTACTATGGGATATACGTTACGAAAGTTATTACAGAGATAAACGACTATTGT
Source organism: Kodamaea lidongshanica (nom. inval.) (assembly GCA_030562865.1). Classification (NCBI taxonomy): domain Eukaryota; kingdom Fungi; phylum Ascomycota; class Pichiomycetes; order Serinales; family Debaryomycetaceae; genus Kodamaea; species Kodamaea lidongshanica (nom. inval.). The sequence goes on from JAKUAJ010000091.1 coordinate 65,709, forward strand.
GTTAAAGACTTTATATTGCAGGGCTAAAATTGAAGCATTCTGGGATTATGAACGTCAAAACGTAAAGAATGACGTATAGTTATTAACTCAAAGCTGCTAAGAAAGAGATATTTGATGTCAAGTGCCATTAACAAACACTATGAAGAACCATACATTGTTGGTTATTTGAGAGAAAAATCAAATGAAGAAGTCAGATCATGAGTAAGCTATGACGGAAAAGGTTTCAGGAGAATGTTTAAACTTGTATGTCAGAATGATACCGAAAGTGCAGGTTTGATCTGATAAGAAAGTGTGTTAGAAAGGTTACCTTATAGTAAGTTTTTGGTTATCTTATAAACAGAATTTTTGCAGGATTAACATGAAATCTCTATGAAATAACGACAAAAGGTGAGTGGAGTTGACTTGGAAGCTTTATTGAAATGACATTATACTTATTGAGATATGAACATGAGGGGAGTGTTTTGCGGTACAAGGAACCCACACGGTAAACTACCGAAAATCGCTGTAAGTCAACGGAATCGTTTAGAATGAAGGAAATTTTGCCATCACAGTAAAGAAAGAATTGAGGTAGTATTGAGCAAGAGGAGAAATTGTTGGATAGAGCTTAAGAGAAGGTATCACTGGTTGGTTAGAAATGGATATTCAAGCATATACATTGGATAGAAATGAATATTTAACCATAATATACATATCTGAGAAACTCGGATATTCATCAACCTTACACTAGTGAGGAGAAGAGTCCGAGGCTTCAATACTAGTGACCGAGAAATAGCTGATGCTATGGACAAACTGGATTGTTAAGCTACAAGAGTCTGCAATAGTATGTATGCTAAGCTAAAGACGATCTGGAATGGTGTGATTGTTTCATTATTGCGGTACAGATCTTTAGAGGTTAGTTCCATTTGTGAGTTCCGTATGAGTGCAGTTTGACAAAGCAACTAATCCTGGGGTTGATTTATCAGTGTTATATAATGAAATAGCATCAACATGAATGTGCCCAACATGTATGCAGGTACGGAAACTTTGTTAATGAACAGGAACTATAACTTTAAAGAGGCAAAGCATTTCATGAAGACCTTGTAGATTGCATGTTCACAATAAAGACATTCAAACAGTACACACATGTTCACAAAGTATATATTCACCCTACATACACATTCACAGTACACATTACACATTCACAGTACATACACATTCATTGCTTATAAAAACCAATTGATATACAAATGCAAAAACTCAAAACTCCTCGGCAAATCACTCCCAAACTCACTCGCTTTGCTCGTACTTTCTCGTACTTTTTCGTTTAGTTTGTTTTCCTCGTCTCGTTCGTCGTTTAGTTTGTTTCGCTATACATCCGAGTTTTTCCGAAGTCACTTGATCAGTCAAGTATTATTGCCTAGTTGGGTATTACTGATTCATTTGCTGATTCATCGGTTGGTAAATACTTATTATTGATTCAGGAAGTGGCATGCTCATTGATTCAGGAAGTGGCATGCTCATTGATTCATAAATAGGCATACTCATTGATTCATAAATAGGCATACTCATTGATTCATAAATAGGCAATTTATCGCTCACTCACTAATGGGCAAATTCTCACCCACTCACACACTCACTCGCGCTCGTTAACAAGCAAATTCTCACTCACTCACTCACTCGCTACGCTCGTTCGTGAGTTCGTTGGTTCGTTCGTTCCTCGGTCCAAACTTTGTGATTGCAACAACCTATTGTCTCTTGAGGAGACCCCCTCTGTGTAACTTGCATACTCCCAGCAAAATCACAGGCAATGAAACCAAGTCCTTACCGAATCCAGTAATAGGTCTTGTGGTTGTGGGGCTCGTAATCCCTCAAAGCTCCTACTGAGATGAGAATTAAGATTAATGGTTATTGGCCAAAAGTCATTTGCAAGCATTCATTTCAGACTTGGTCGCTACACTGGTTCCGTTACACTCGTCTCGTTATGCTCGTCTCGCTACACTGGTCTCGCTACACTGGTCTCGCTACACTGGTCTCGCTACACTGGTCTCGCTACGCTCGTCCAGTTACGCTCGTCCAGTTACGCTCATCCAGTTACGCATGTATTACAAACTAACCCAATAACTTATCCAATCTCACCTTAACCCCATCAATAAACTCCTCAGTAGTCACATAAGATCCCCTATCAGTCTTTCCTTGAGCCAAAGCCAAGTCCTTGGTCATAATGTTATCCTTTGAAACAGTTTCAATGACTGCTCTCTCCAATAATTGACCAAATTGAACAACTTCTGGGGTGTTATCCAATTTACCTCTTTGGATGATACCTCTGGTCCATGCAAAGATCGAAGCAATTGAGTTTGTTGAGGTTTCCTTACCTTGTTGATGTTGTCTGTAGTGTCTGGTGACAGTTCCGTGAGCTGCTTCAGCTTCAAAAGCTTTTCCGTCTGGGGTCATGAGAACAGAGGTCATCAATCCTAAGGATCCAAATCCTTGTGCAACAATGTCTGATTGAACATCTCCATCATAATTTTTCATGGCAATGATATATCCTCCCTTGGATTTAAGCATTTGTGCAACCATGTCGTCAATCAAACGATGCTCGTACCAGATACCTGCGGCATCAAATGCTGACTTGTATTTGGTTTCGTACAACTCTTCGAAAATGTCTTTGAAACGTCCGTCATATTTCTTTAAGATGGTATTTTTGGTTGATGAGAACAAGTTTAATTTTCTTTCCAATGCCAATCTGAATGATGATTCGGCAAAGTCGGTGATCGATTGCTCGGTATTGTACATGGCCAAGGCCACTCCTGGAGCTGTGTAGTTGAAGACTGGGATTTCTTGGGTAGCAGAACCATCGGCTGGTTTGAAAACAAGTGTTAATTCCCCAGCTTGAGGAATCACCAAGTCGGTAGCCTTATATTGATCACCAAATGCGTGTCTACCAATGATAATTGGTTGTTCCCAAGTTGGAACAATACGTGGGATGTTTTCAATCACAATAGGTTCTCTGAAAACGGTACCTCCCAAGATATTTCTTAAGGTACCATTTGGTGAAAGCCACATCTTCTTCAAACCAAACTCTTTGACTCTAGCCTCATCAGGTGTGATGGTGGCACATTTAACACCAACCTTATATTTAAGAATAGCTTCTGCTGCATCTGTAGTCACCTTATCATCAGTTTCATCTCTGTATTGAATACCCAAGTCATAGTATTTCAAATCAATGTCAAGGTAGGGCAAGATCAACTTGTCCTTGATGAAATTCCAAATGATTCTAGTCATTTCATCTCCATCCATATCCACTATAGGATTAGCAACGCTGATTTTGGCCATTCTGTATCCTCAATCCTTTTTATTAAAAATTCAAGCAATCATGGGGATCCAAGTCCTATTTATATATCCATTCAATTCCATTTTTCTCTTTTCTTTTTCACCCTACCCTTCAAAAAAATTTCCTCCGTATACCAATCCATTTCCCCTCAGCGGTACCGTACGTGCACGAAAAAAATCCGGGGGCCGTGTGGAAAATCTCGGAACTACCACTTGTCACATGTTTTGTGGGGCTACAAGCGATCCTTGTGGTGGTTTTCTGAACATATATGACATATATGCTGAACATATATGCTGAACATCTTTGCTGAACATCTTTGCTAATCATCATCTTTGCTCATCTTTGCTGAACATACATACTGAACATCTTTTATGACCCCCTTATTATAACCAGTTGAAAACCGTTTTATTAACAAGCTTTTTTGCCGATTCTCATGAGATTAGGCCTAGATCATAAAAAAGAAAATCCCGATTTGATTTCTACATGTTGTGCATCTGGCCCTGACACTGACCTACATCAAGGTCATTGCAATCATAATGAACCTTGGTTGTAAATTTCATCTCCTTGTCGTATATCAAACTTTGTAACCATTCGCGTAGATCCTTAAATTGTTTCGCTTACAAAAAAACAGTCAAGATGAAAGAAAGACCTGGCCTCAACAGGTTGAAGAGCCGAAAGTCAGGCATCCTTAACATCACATCCCCCTTGATCCGTCCTAGTGCTGTACAAACCCCAGATGAAGAGCCTCTCTTCCCAACTACAAGCAACCACACTTTCATGTCCGTATCCCAACTATTGTCCGGACCAAAGAATACTTGGTACTCTATGCGGAACTTCTACAACGACTTTACAACCATAGACTGGGCAAGTGCTTTCCTCTCCACAAACAAACTCAACTATCAGTTGGAGCATAACCTTTGGCTCAAGGACGGCACATCGTCTCCCATTTCCCTCTTTACAAAAATCTACTTTGTGTTCGGGAAATGGCTCTTGATTGTATTGATCGCTTTTGTGTTCGCTATAATAGCTTACGGTATCGACAAGTTCGAAATCGTTCTCGTTGGCGTGAAGCACGGCTATTGTAAGACTAGTTGGATTCAAAGTCAAGTTCTGTGTTGTTCACAGAAACCTTCAATGAATGTTTTCAAATCAGGTTATGTATTCAAATCTCAAGAAACTTGTCAAGATTGGGTTTCTTGGTCAACCGTTTTTAACAATTATCAAATTATTAAATTAGATTACTTAATCTACGTCACTGCTTCTGTGGTTTTGGCTTTGGCTGCATGTTTGGTAACTTTACTGACAAAATTTACAGACCCTCAATCTGATAGGGTCATGTATACGGCTTCTGGCCTGGGTGTCCCTGAAGTTAAAACAATCTTAAGTGGATTTGTCATTAGACGTTTCCTTGGGTTTTATACTTTGGTGGCAAAAACAGTCACTTTGGTACTTGCAATTGCTTCAGGGATGTCACTCGGGAAGGAAGGTCCTTATGTTCATTTGGCTGCAACTGTTGGGAATATCATCTCGCGTTTATTCCCTTATATCCATAATAACGAAGCTTTAAAAAAGCAAATCTTATCGGCAAGTGCATCTGCCGGTGTGGCTCTCGCTTTCGGCTCTCCCTTGGGTGGTGTCCTTTTTATTTTGGAAGAGATTAGTCATTATTTACCTTCTCATCAATTGTTTCAAATCTTCTTTTGTGCAATCATTTCCACCTTATTCCTTAAATTCTTGGATCCATACGGAACCGGGAACACGGTGTTATTTGAATTGAAGTACGCATCCGATTGGAGACCACTTGAGCTTCTTTTGTTCATAGCAATCGGTATTTCCGGAGGTATTTTTGGAGCCATGTTTGTTAAATTTGTTGATTGGTGGCCTAGAAAATTTAGAAGCCTTAAATTCATCAAGAACAAACCTCTCTTTGAAGTCTTCTGCATAGCTTTATTAACTGGTGTAACCACGTTTTGGAACCCATATACAAAGCAAGCTTCCCTGGAGTTGGTACTTGATTTGGCCACGTCCTGTTATTCTTCCGAAATGGATAGACTGCTTTGTCCCAAATCAAAACTGGATTATGAACGAGAAATCGCATCTTTAGCCGTGGCTTTATTCTTGAAGGTACTTTTAACTTTTGTAACCTTTGGTCTTAAATTACCTTGTGGTATATATGTTCCATCTATGGTTGTTGGAGCTTTATATGGAAGAATCATAGCCATGATCATTCAATGGATAAGTATCTCTCATCCATCACCTTTAGTTAATTTGGTGTGTTCATCAAAAGATGAATGTGTTGACTTTGGAATCTACGCTATCATAAGTGCAGGTGCCTTCATGGCTGGTGTCACCAGAATGAATATTACTTTGGTCACTATTCTTTTCGAGTTGACAAGCTCTTATACTTATGTTCTTCCAATCTCAATAGCCATTGCTGTTGCTAATTGGTCTGGAAGCTACCTTGAAAAAAATTCTCTCTACGAAGCATTGTTAATTCTGAATGATTTCCCTTTCATGATGGCCGAAAATGAAGCCATCGATCCGTTTGTCACTGCCGGTGACATCATTTCCGATGATTCTAAAAAACCTACAGACTCAGAATCTAGCCCGGCACCCCCAATCACCAGAAAATCATACACCTCATTGGCCGATTTGGATTCATCCGTCGATCACGGCCTTCAAATCGACATCAGTGCATCTCCTTATGTTTCAACGTCTATCTTACAATCAAGGTTTTTGTCTCTTGTCAATAAAAAGTTATTGGACGGGTGCATTCCTCTCATTAAAGATGGTTCTTGTGTTGGTGTCATTTTCTTCTCGGACTTGGAGTTGTGTCTTGACAATATATCACGCTTTAGAGCAGAGGCTGATATTATGGACGAATTATATTGTCGAATGCTTCCACATGAAGGTTATTCATATTCAAGTGATTCTCCAATAATTAGACAGCACGAGATGTTAAACCTGGTGGTGATTCGTGACTTTATGCATTCAAGAACGGATTATTTCAATTATGGTACCGTATCAAATAACGTGGATTTAAGAGGATCAATAAGAGAGTTGATCCTGTTTTATAAATTTGTGGATGAATCGCCAATTTTTCTCAACCATAATAGTGAACTTGCATTAGCCCACCACATATTCGATAAGGTTGGTAATCGTGTAATTGTATTACTTCGTCATGGTAAGTATTATGGTGTTTTGCATAAGAAGGTTTTAATTGATTACCTTAGATACTCTCATTCAAACGAAAATTTATAGTGTGTATGTTATGTTTGGTAGTGATTAACTTAATGTATGTTACAAGCTTTAGAATGATTGGTTGAATTACACCTCTTTTAATAGCTACTATGTATGGTTGACACCTTATATATGGCAACTATGCATGGTTGACACCTTATGTATGGCAACTATGCATGGTTGACACTTTATATATAGCAGCTATGTATGGTTGACACTTTATATATAGCAACTATGTATGGTTGACACGTTATATATATCAACTATTTATGGTTGACACCTTATATATAGCAACTATGTATGGTTGACACCTTATATATATAGTTGTCGCAAAGAGGCAATTTGCGTACCTTGTCCATGTACGTAGGTACTTCGTCTAATAATCTAGTTTTTGTGGTCCTAGTCGTCCCTGCATGTATGTGTAGTGTATCGACTGCTGCTCATCCTAACAGTGTATTAGAATTAGGCAATATATCATTTGAGAGAGCCCAATAAGTAGTGTGGGGTTATACTTTGGCCTGTTCATTCTATGGCGAATCTGTTGTTAAGCCCAAGACCATTGATGAGCATTGAGAGTAAATCGGTTTATTGAACTTTTTTATTAAATTGTAATTTTAAAAATCTTATATCGTATTGTTCAAGTTTGCAACAAAGTGGGAGACTGACATCATATTTACCAAATTGACCCATGACATAAAAGACCCATGACATAAAAGACCCATAACACAAAAGACCCATGAAATATTTTCCCATCTGGTTTTGAAAATAGAGAACAACGCAACCAAGAGTAAGTGGCGAATTCTTTTGATAGGCTTGGAGAATTAGTATACCCTAATTACGAACGAACGAGCGAAGCGAGTTTGTGAGTGAGCAAATCCGTGAGTAGCTTTTTTACAAGTATTCGCTACTCACTCACGAACTCACTAACTTACTCTGACCAACCTTGAGTACAATTTTCTTGCCAACCTTGAGTACAATTTTCTGGCCAACCTTGAGTAGATTTTTCTGGCCAACCTTAACTACAATTTTCTTTTATATCTTTGATTATTGATTAACAAACGATTTCTCATATCAGCTTGAAATGGTTTATTTTGCAAAGTGCTTGTTCACAGATCAAGACTTAATTAAACAACTATAGGTTACTGACAACGACAAGGAACCATCAATTTTATGCCGGATTTAGGCAACATCATGACTTTTATGAATCAAAAGTGCTGGCTGAAAATGAGAACAATTCTTTAGCGTTTGAAGATGAACTTTTGTGGGAGAGTTACATGTTGGATCGAGCGAACGAGCTAAGCGAGTTAGCGAGTTGGTGAGTTGGTGAGTTGGTGAGTTGGTGAGTTGGTGAGTTCGCTCGTTCGCTTGTTCGCTTGTTCGCTTGTTCGAGTTCGCTCGTTCGCTTGTTCGCTTGTTCGCTTGTTCGCTTCTTCGCTTGTTCGCTCGTTCGCTCGTTCGCTCGTTCGCTTGTTCGAGTTCGCTCGTTCGCTCGTTCATTCGTGAGATGTAACAAAATGATTTAGCTCTCTTATAAGAAATCGCTGAAGCTGAATGTTGAATTGACGTTTTATATTGGCTTGCTTTGCCGATAGACAATACAGGACTTGTAAAAACCGATAATTACCAAAACTAAAAAAGCCAATACCAATACCATAGAGTCAATGTATATCAACTCGTTCAATATTCAGAAAAAATACAACAAACCAAGAGTTTCTCTAACCGTACACGAACGAGCGAAGCGAGTGAGTGAGTGAGTGAGTAGCTTATTTACAAGTATTCGCTACTCACTCACTTCGTTCGTTACTTCGTTCGTCAGTAGCTTATTTAGTATTCGCTACTCACTCACTTCGTCCGTTCGTTCGTTCGTCAGTAGCTTATTTAGTATTCGCTACTCACGCACTTCGTCCGTTCGTTCGTTCGCTCTCAGTCATTATACTCTCACTTGTACTGTCAATGACTGCGAAATTGGCACCCAAACTTTCTCAGTCAGTTCAATAATGCAATCAACGTTCATTCCAATAATGCTTGAAATTTTCAATAAATCAACCAATCAGCTTCCCTGATTTATTAAAGCAAAATATTATTTACCATGATTGTGATACCTGTCATGACTGAACTTTTCATGACTATGTACCTTCCATGACTGAACTTTTCATAACTTTCCTTTGTACATTATACGCTTCAACACTTTTTACACATTCATCAAAACTGAATATACAAATACCAGGTATAAGCAACTAAAAGTATGCAATTAACATTAAACGCTTAAAAGTAAATATTCAGGAGCTAAGCAACATAAAACGAGCGAATGGACGAACGAGCAAAGTGAGTGAGTGAGTGAGTGAGTGAGTGAGAATAATAGAACTCTCACTCTCACTCTCACTCTCACTCTCACTCTCACTCTCACGAACTCACGAACTCGCTCGCTCGTTCTCATATACTGCTTCGCAGCACTTCTTTCGCTCGTTCGTTCGTTCGTTCGTTCGTTAGTTCATTCGTGAGCAGCTTATTTACAAGTATTCGCTACTCACTCACTCACTTATTCTGGCCAACCGTAACTGCAATTTTCTGGCCAACCGTAACTACAATTTTCTTTTATATCTTTGATTAATGATTAACGAACAATTTCTCATATCAGCTTGAAATGCTTTATTCTTCGCTCGTTCGGTTAGCATGTACTGGGTCAGTCAAATAGTGGTTACGCACGTCCTCGCTCATTCGTCACGCACTCTCACTCACGAACTCATGAACTCACTCGCTTCGCTCATTCGTTTCTTCGTTCGAGAAGGAGAAGCGAGTTGAAATGGCTGCAAAGCACCAAAGGTGTGGGGATGACCTGTTTGGTATATATATAAAAAATGAACAAATTATATGAAAAATGGTTAAAAAGTATAAAAGTGTCACATACATTGACAAACGAGCGGTGAGTTTACACTCACTCACTCACGAACGAACTCATTTACTGCACATGACATGTCACCCTCATGAGCGTGGATACGGATTGCATGTTGAGTTTGCAGCCAATAGATGAGCATGCTGAGTTTGCAGCCAATAGATGTACATGCTGAGTCTGCAGCCAATATATGTGCGTGCTTAGTTTGCAACCAATAGATGTGGGTGCTGAATTTGCAGCCATTAGATGTGCGTACAAGGCCAAGTTGCGCCAATGCAGTTTGCCATACAATATATACACAAGAGAAGACTCTGAAAGTCGTGGTCAAATTGTAGTTATCATAGTTATCATATTCAATTCACATTCAAATCATATCATTAGTATAGCATTCAAAGAATTCACTACTCACGAACGAACGAACGAATGAGCGAACAACGAACGCACTCACGAACGCACTCACGAACTCACGCACTCACGAACGAACGAACGAACGAACGCACTAACTCACGAACGAACGAACGCACTCACGAACGAACGAACTCACGAACGAACGCACTCACGAACTCATGCACTCACTCACGAACTCACGAACTCACGAACTCACGAACTCACGAACTGACAAACTCGCTTCGCTCATTTGTTCTCACTTACTCACTCACGCACTCACTGACAAACTCGCTTCGCTCATTTGTTCTCACTTACTCTGGAACCTTGACTACAATTTTCTGGCCAACCGTAACTACAATTTTCTTTTATACCTTTGATTAATGATTAACAAACAATTTCTCATATGCTTTATTCTTCGCTCGTTCGGTTAGCATGTACTGGGTCATTCAAACAGTGGACACGCACGTACTCGCTCATTCGTTTGTGAGTGAGCGAACGAACGAACGAACGAACGAACGAATGAGCGAACAACGAACGCACTCACGAACTCACGCACTCACGAACTCATGCACTCACTCACTCACTCACGAACGAACGAACAAACGAACAAACGAACAAACGAACGAACGCACGAACGAACAAACGAACGAACGAACGAACGAACGAACGAACGAACGAACGAACGAGCGAACAACGAACGCACTCAAAAACTCACTCACGAACTCACTGACAAACTCGCTTCGCTCATTTGTTCTCACTTACTCACTCACGCACTCACTCACTGACAAACTCGCTTCGCTCGTTTGTTCGTTCGTTGATTACTCCCCATTTACAACTCACATACAAACTCACATAAAACTTCTCAAACTTTTGCAAATTCGCAGTAAGATATGTAAACTTCAATTCTCTTGGATTTCTTGAGTTATACAAATTCTGTTGAGCCAAAATCTTCAGATCCAAGTCCCTGATCAAATCATCATTTGGTAAATAATATTTACATCCAAGAGATTCTTGACATTTAAGCTTATAAAATTTATAAGCTTGATGTAAATAATCCATAATTAATCTAAATTTTCTGCATGAATAAATATTTGAATATTGCATTAATTTTGAAGTTATATTAATCAAGGTTGAATTTTGAGTTAATTGATTATTAAAGAATTCGAACCAAAATAGTAATAAAACTAACGAAAAGTTTGAATCTTGTTTAAAACTTTTGAATTGAATATTTTGTTTAATAATTTTAGCAAATGATTTTGATGCTAAATCTGAACTATAAGTACACATTTTCATTGTTTTTATAGTTAAATCTTTTATAATATCTGGATCAATTATATCCATAGTATTATTAATAAATAATGATTTAATTCTTTCTTCACATTTAACTAAGTCATTTATAATTAATAATATCTCATTCATACCAAAATTTGCAGCTATTGCTCTATTTAAATAATTATTCCAAATATCATTTTTAAGAATCAAATTAATTTGATGATTTAAAGAACAATTACATAAAGTTCGAATAACAATAGACATGAATCTTAAAGTAATTTTGTTAATTGGTGACTCCAAAATAAAATTTATGAATTTTAATTCAAAACTTTTAAAAAGGTTTAAACTTAAATCTTGACTTGAATATAAAATTATTTGATAGAATAATTCAAGATTTGATGAAAATTTTAAGAATTCTGTTTCAACGGAAACATTTGAATCCAAAGAATCGATAGCTTTTGAATGGGAGGATAGGAATGAATTTAAAAAAAAATCAATTAAATTTGATTTTAATGATATCCAATCACTAAAAGGTTTTGAATTTTTAGATAATTCAATAAATGAAACAAAGGATTGATCGAAATCTTCATCTTTTTGAGAAGCCAATTGATGACATAAAGTAAAAACAACCTTATCACTATGTTCAACCCATTTTCTAAGTAATAAAGGATGTCTTTTAAACATGATCACTATATTATTAATGCACTTTTTTAAAAATAGTTTTTGGAACACCATCAGTTCATCACACACCAAGAAGGTTTTAAGATAGGTTTCAAAAATAACCGGAACTCTATTTAACACTTCAGTATCATAAGCACATCCAGAAGGTGCCAACATTAAGAAGTTAATCAATTGTTTAATATGTTCTTTTTGTACATCAAACAAATCAATTTGAGTATTATCAATATTGGCAACTTTTAAATAAAAATCTGATTTGATTAAAAAAATCATATCATCATCATTAGCATACTTTAGAAGTTTCAAGTAATCTTGTAACTTCTCAAGTAAATGTTCTTGTTTTATCTTATGATTAGTATAGCACATACACATTTTTTTTAATACATACACTTGAGCGTTTCAACGCCAACTCTGTTTCATTGAAACGAGCTCGAATCTCCAAACTCTTGACATTACACGATTCAATGGAGCTTATAACACTTCCTTTACTATGAGTCCTGTTTAAATCATTGGATAGGATACTGAATAAGTCTCTCATCTTTGCAGCCAAAATAAATGAAAACGCTAACTTTTATCTGAAACACAAATGCCACATTTGATAAGTGAGAAATATATATATAAGTGAGTATATCCATAAACTCACATCTATATTAAGTCAAAGCCACATCCAACCATATCATATCATATCAATGGATTCAAAGAAATATGTTTATAAAAAGTATGGTGTTCGTAAACCAGAAAGAAAAGATGTTAGACAAGAAATGACCCCAGATAATTCCCCAGTCAAACGTCCAAGAGTTGAATACGAAGAAAATGATTATTCAGACAATTATGTTCATACTGGTCGGTCAGGAATTGAATATATTCGAAATGCTACCAATCCATCTGAAGGGTACCCAAAACTTAGTAAATTACATGAATTAAAAATGCAACAAATTGAAGATCATGCAGTAAAACCTTATGGAGCTAGAGTCAACACACCTAAAATCATCTCAACCTTAAATAATTGGATAAGTCATGGATTACAATTTGATGTCATCATGATTG